>CM062100.1:8567024-8621532 GCA_031163375.1 Conogethes punctiferalis | reverse complement strand
TAAGTTGTAACGTTAGACTACTGTTGGTGAAAACTGTATTCAATTGCATCCAGTAGTTTTCGCGTGATGCGCAATCAAACATACAGATTAAAAAAATCCCGTTTTCCCCAACACTGCTCTGCTCCTATTAATCGTATCGTGATGAAAAGTATACTATAACCTGGCCAGGAGTATGTAGAATAATCGTCCCAAGTTTCGTTAAAATCCATCCAGTAGTTTTTGTTTCTATAACGAACATACAGACAGAAAGACAGACAAAAATTTATACTATTTGATTTTTTTTCATCAGTATCGATCACTTATCATCCCTGATAGTATTTTGAAAATATATATTTAATGTACGGAATTGACCTCTCTACAAGATTTATTATAAGTATAGATATAGAAGAAGATGAAGGTGAACCACGCTCGGTTTAGTCAGTAGGCAGCCCATGTCGCTGTGATAACGGACAAGTATTCTGCGGTATTCTATTAGGGTGGATGGGGGTCCTTGCCCGGACGGGCAGCACAATTGGGATGATGACTAAAAAATAATTTAATGTCCATCAGATAGATTAATGAAAAATATTGGATACGTATTTTTTATTTTGCCTCTTGTTCAAAAACTTACGAAGATACATTGATTTTAAATGTCACATGACGTCACGTTAGAGTACAAAATATACTCTAACGTGACGTAGTTAGCCCCCACTCCGTAACTTTAATGCGCTATATCTAAGTATTTTCTTGTTATTTCGACAAAACAAAAAATACGGGTCTTATATTTTTTTATTATCTAAGAGACGGACTAATTATTTTCTTCATTTTCATACCTTGTCATCATCCGTATTCGAGCGAAGATTCGCTATGCCCTACCTCTCTTGGCCCTGATAAGTCCTGCTACGTGAGTCTCACGCTCTTTTGCTTTACAACAAGGCGAGGGGATACCGCTATATTGTTCTAGTGCTACTATAAAACTATCTTGTCCTCAGATACCCTGACAGCGCATAGAAGAGCTCGGTTCCACCCGCAGACATCACGCGTCAAACGTTACGTGTGCCCTCACTGCAGCCTGCCCTGCGACTCGCGGAAGGCTTACACGGAACATTTGAAGGTCATCTCCAGCCTATTGCAGTCCACTGCATGGACATCGGCCTCTCCAGTTGTTCGCCACTTAGGGCAAACAATCTGGAGGGATATACCCATAATCGCCACGCTGGGCAGGCGGGGTTGGCGATCTCAGGGCGTAGCTTCTCGCTCCGGTGACGCTGCTGCCCGTCATCGGTCTGTGGTATTTAGCTGCGCCTTCAATAATGATGGTTATACCGCCAACAGTCGGTTGCCGGTGCCTCGTTTGTTATTCGGCAGGATGCACCACGTGCAGGTGAGGTGGGCTTGGAGCGAAAAGATGATGGGTCGCTCCCTTACATCCCACCCCATGGCCAACTCAAATTGTCCATAGTTTCACAAAAATCATTAACTTGATCAACAGGTGCACGGCATTCAGAGCAGATACTTGTGCGACATATGCGGCAAGGACCCTGTCCAACGGGGAACAGCTCAAGTTCCACAAGCGGGTCCACTTGGCGTACGGCCTTACTGTTGTCGGTAAGATATACGTTTCCACACAGCGCCATCTAGTGTAGAAGGGGGAAGGTGAAGAAACGGGCTCAAAAATCTATACTTGTCAATTCTGTATCATCAGAAAAAGTATTTACAGTAAAAAGACTGGGCCGTCATGGCGGTCGGGTCTTTTTTCCTATTTTAAGGACTATCGCGACTCTCGATTTGCAAAACAATTTTGGTGTGATTTCTCAAATAAGTGTTATTTTTTCCATGTTATTTGATGGTTGCCAGTTATTTCTGGCAACCATCAAATAACATGGAAATTCAACCATGGCCTTCTCCCCTATCGTGATGGTTATACCGCCACCAGTCGCTGGCCAGCGCCTCGTTTGTTATTCGGCAGGATGCACCACGGGCAGGTGAGAAAAGATGATAGGCCGCTCCCTTACATCCCTTAATAATTATAATAAATAAATAATAAATAACCCAAGACATGCCACGCTGGGCGACACAGCGCCACCTAGCCCCAAACTAAGCCGAAGCTTGTACTATGGGTACTAGACAACTGATAAACTTACTTAGATACATTTTTTTTGTAAATAAATACATATTATACATAGAAAACACCCAGACCAATACAAACAGAAATGTTCATGAACACAAATGTTTGTACTGTGCGGGAATCGAACCCACGACCCTTGGCTCAGAGGGCAGAGGTCACTACCAAATGAGCCACCGAGCTTGTCTTGAATTATGTTGGTTCTATAACAGTTTCTTATTGCAGCACTTGTGACAAAACGTTCACGAAGAAGTTCAACCTTCAACTGCACGAGCGAACGCACACGGGGGAGAAAACGCACTCCTGTGACATTTGCGGGAAGCATTACAGTCAGCGGAGCACCCTGCTGAGGCACAACAATAGGTAGGTCCAGGGTTCTGTCCGGGTCGAGCAAAAATTTTCTGTCCATAATTTGAAATTTTATTATTTTGACAGGCTCGGTGGCTCATTTGGTAGTGACCTCTGCCCTCTGAGCCAAGGGTCGTGGGTTCGATTCCCGCACAGTACAAACATTTGTGTTCATGAACATGTCTGTTTGTATTGGTCTGGGTGTTTTCTATGTACATATAATATGTATTTATTTACAAAAAAAAATATGTCTAAGTAAGTTTATCAGTTGTCTAGTACCCATAATACGAGCTTCGGCTTAGTTTGGGGCTAGGTGGCGCTGTGTGGCCCAGCGTGGCATGTCTTGGGTTATTTATTTATTTATTTGGGTTATTTCTATCGATAGAGTCTAGTGTCTAGACACTTGTTAAGAGAGATAGGGCAGTCGAAAGTGGGTCGCCTTGTGCAATAAACATTTGATGAGAGTAATCTGCGCTCGAGGGAGGCTGCGATAAATAAATAAATATCAGACAACATCACATACATTGCTCCGATCCCAAAGTAAGTAGCTTAAGCACTTGTGTTATGGGTATCAGAACAACGAAGGTACCACAAATAAATACTTAAATACAAATATAAACACCCAGACACGGAACAAACACAAGTGTTCATCACACGAATGTTTGTCCCGGGTGGGAATCGAACCCACGACCCTTGGTTCAGAAAGCAGGGGTCACTACCAATTGAGCCACCGAGCCAGTCATAACCAATGTGTTACACTTACAAGACAAAGCTCCGGTAGATTCTTAGATTTTAAGAGAGGTAGGGCGTAGCGATTGTTCGCTCGAATTGAGCCGCTCGTCCGGGGAGGGACCTCCGCCCTATAGAATACCGCAGCCAAATGACCTCTGGGTCGTGTTTCTGCCGGTGAGTACTGTTTCCTGCATGGCGGTGGCAACTGACAACGACCAGCTACTTGCCCTTTGTTACAGCGACTTCTAGCGACTGTATCTATTTAAAAAAAACCACATCAAAATCTGTTGCGTAGTTTTAAAGATACAAGCACACAAAAAAGCGACTTTGTTTTTTTTTATAGTAGCTTGACATAATGGCTTCCCTACGCCTGATGGAAAGCGAAAGAGAAGCCCAAGTCGCTGTGACAACTGGCAAGTAACTGGTCAGTTACCTGTCAGTTGCCACAGCCATGCCGGCCCAACCCTAACCCCCCTCGACATATAGGAGTACTATGTAATGATATTATAAAAACCCTAATTTAATTGAATAAGTTTTACTAACACTAGGCTATAAGTTATTGTTACTAACTTTACTATGGATGCTTATCTGAAATAAATAATTTATTATTATTATTATTAAATGAGGCCCTTCTCTTTCAGACACCATTCAATAGGCAAGCAGAGCAAATGCACTCGGTGTGAAAAGGTTTTCCCGTCTTCAGACACACTGGCGACCCATCAACAGAAGTGTTTGTGACGAACAGTCGCCATTTTACACATCATTTTAGAGAAATTATTTGAATGTGTAAGTTCCTGTAAGCTTTACTTCGTCGTCGAAAATGTCTGACTATATGAATATACCTATGCAAAATATTTACCTAAATAAATGAATTGTTTTAACAAAAACAGTCTTTTTTTATTCGATCAAATGTATTGCGCTTGACTGCGATTCGCCTGATGGTAAGAGATATCGTACATCCTACTTTTTAGGGTTCCGTAGCCAAAATGGCAAAAACAGGACCCTTATAGATTCGTCATGTCTGTCTGTCTGTCTGTCTGTCTGTCTGTCTGTCCGTCCGTATGTCACAGCCAGTTTATTCCGAAACTATAAGAGCTACATTATTGAAATTTAGTACGTAGATGTATTCTGTTAACCGCATTAAGATTTTAAAATAAAATCAGAAAAAAATCCAAAATTTTTGGGGTTCCCCATACATAGAACTGAAACTGAAAAAAATTTTTTTCATCAAACCTACTCAGGTTACTAACATCATTTTTTTCTAAACTGAATAGTTTGCGCGAGAGACTCTTCCAAAGTGGTAAAATGAGTGTCCCCCCCACCCGTAACTTCTAAAATATGGGCATGATAAAACTGAAAAAAATATATCATGTGTATCACTATAAAAACTACTAACGAAATTTGGTTTGAATGAAATCTAGCCAGTAGTTTTTTTTTTAAACGTCATAAATCAAATTACCAAATTTTTTCATTTAATTAACTCCAATATAATAAAACGTAAAGAAAAACATTTATTTAGCTGTATAGTGGTACGGAACCCTACGTGCGAGAGTCCGACTCGCACTTGGCCGGTTTTTATGTGCGTTCCCGTTTAGCGCACGGAAATTAAAACTTAGGCACTTGGTATAGATAGGTATTATATGGAAGTCCGTTATTTTTGAAACCCGATAACCACGCGTGCGACGCCGCTGGCACAGCTAGTACATATAAATAAAAATAAAACATCCAGAAAAAAAAACACGGAACAAACACCAATATTCCGAACCCACGACCCTTGGTTCAAAAGTCAGCTACTATAAATAAAAAATGCAAATTACGTCAGCTTAATATGTCTTGGGGTGTAAGGGAGCGGTCTATCATCTTTTCGCTCCAAGCCAACCTCATCTGCCCGTAGTGCATCCTGCCGAATAACAAACGAGGCGCTGGCAACCGACTGGTGGCGGTATAACCATCATAATGTAGCATTACACTTTCAAGCGTAGCTAAATGCCACAGGCCGATGACGGGCTGCAGCGTCACCGGAGCGAGAAGCTTCACCCTGTGATCGCCAACCCGCCTGCCCGGCGTGGCGATTATGGGTATATCCTCCAGATGTTTGCCCTAAGTGGTGAACAATTGGAGAGGCCTGTGTCCAGCAGTGGACCGCAATAGGCTGATAATGAATGATGAATAATATGTCTTACATGTCTTTGTCTAAAACCAGTCATAGATTCCGACCCTTTAAAATTTCGCATTGAGCCCTAATCAACGATTGACGAGGGTCCCATCCAGATAAGATAACGAAAATGATTAACTTCTTTGTAATCGGTTCGTTAAAATTGCCGAGATGATACGACCACTGTATTTTATCGTTTCGCATCGTTCCGTGAATGTCGGAAACGTATACTGATAGCTGCGTTTGCGCATCCCGTGCGGTCAAAGAGTAGATAACGTGACAGAAGGGCTTAGTAGGCATAGAAGGGAGGATTGACTGGCCGCACAGTAGTTTGTGTGCACAGCACAGTCAAAATCAAAAATACCTTTATTCACATAGAATTAAAATAAGCACTTATGAATCGTCAAGTAAAAAATAATGTACAAATGTAAAAAGTAATGTAAAAATGTGAATAAAAGCAATTTAAAAGAAGCTAAAATTATAGTAAAATTGTAAATACCGTTAGATTATAATCTATCTCGCGAGATTGTAAACTGTAGAATTTTGTGGACTGATTGAAAAAATACGTGTTCTTTTTTTCTATATTTGTTTTTTTTACCGTACCGTACGTTCTAGAATAAACCTAAGGCTATTATTGTAGGTACTCTTAAGTATTAATCGTTAATTCTAAATCCCCTAATAGTTTTAGATTTCATACTCTTGTAAAAAATAACAGTTGTATTCGCGTTCTTTTTCCATGGGACCTTGATGGCTGATACGGATGAATGGAAGAAGAAAACACATTGCGCCGAAGAGAGGTAGGGCATAGCGAGTCTTCGCTCGAATTTTATTGAGCTGCCCGTCCGGGGAAAGACCTCCACCCTATAGAATACCGCAGCTAAATGACCTCCGGGTCGTGTTTCTGCCGGTGAGTAGGATTTCCGGAGCTCGTGGGGGGTTAAGGTTGGGCTGGCATGGCTGTGGCAACTTACAGGAAACTGACCAGTTACTTGCCCGCTGTCACAGCGACTCGGGCTTCTCTTTCACCTTCTATCAGGCGTAGGGAAGCCATTATGTCGAGCTACGATATAAAGAAAATTTGAATAGGGCCGGCAAATGATGAGTTAAGTCGAGAACCGAACGACCCATCTGATCATGCCGCTTCTGTCACTAGACTAATCTTTGGCACGGTTAAAATTCATTTACGAAATGAAACCAAAGCAGTAACTACTTACTTAGTTCACCCTCATGTTGCGAGCCAAAAATTAGTTATATTTTAATTTAGTGTTAAAGATAATTTTTAATTTATAGTGTTTTTTTATTAGTGACCATGTTTTTGAAGTGGATTTTATTTCTGTCCGTCTTGAATGTTATGGATGCGCGTAAGTACCTGTTAAAATATTTTTTGGATATTTTTATCTGTAGATAGATATTTCATATTGTACAGCAAACAATTGACTTAGAACTATGTATAGTAGACATTTTGCTGTACAATATAGGCGGCCTTATCGCTATAAGCGATCTCTTCTGTAGGTAGGTACCTAAATTTATATGATAGATAGGTATCTATCATATAAATTTTGTTTTCTATAATAGATAATGTAGGTCTTATGTCCATAAGTTTATCACTATTCACTACATAAGAAAAATAAGAATAAGAAAAACTTTGTTTGGCAAACAATTACACAAAGTAACACAATAACTAAAAATAATAAAAGAAACACAATAATAATAAAATAAACTCTAGCTACTATGTGCCATGTGGCCAAAATGGTGTCCACTCAGCTATAATGTATAATACAACGTCGATTTTCCTGCATGACATGGGTATTGGGTAGGTAGGTACATAATATGATAAGCGATGTGTCCAAAACACGGAGTACATAACTAAAAGGTATAGTAAAAAATCTCACATTAGTGTCATGTAAAGTGACTCACTTTACATGACACTAATGTGAGATTTTTTACTATACCTTTTAGTTATGTACTCCGTGTTTTGGACACATCGCTTATCATATTATGTACCTACCTACCCAATACCAGTGAGTGAGCTTAAAGGGCGAAACCCTAGTTTGAGATTAGATAGTTGGTGGTGTCTCCCCTTTCCGTTGGTAAACCGGATTCGGATTTCCGAAATCCGGTTCGTAATCGCTTGTGACTGGCTCTTGGTAGGTAGGTAATGAGGATAAGTTAAAGTAGGTACCGTATAAGTTGGAGCTTATTTTTTTTATAAATAAATATCAGACCACATCACATACATTGCTCTGTTCCCAAAGTAAGGAACTTAAGCACTTGTGTATCAGAACAGCGAAGGTACGACAAATAAATAGTTAAATTCCAATATAAACGCCCAGACACGGAACAAACACAGATCTTCATCACACGAATGTTTGTCCCGGGTGGGAATCGAACCCACGACCCTTGGTTCAGAAGGCAGGGGTCACTATCAATTGAGCCACCATGTCAGTCAAATTTACTTATTTGTTTATTATTTATTTCATACAATGTTATCAATATCATATCATCATCTCAAACATTTCGAAAGGACCTGGCAGCAACCTAATTAAATTGTACATAACACCTATAAATAATGATACCGAAAACAGTGTATGTTTTTTATCAACTCTTCTAGGATTTGAGATTTCAGAGGAAATAATTAATTATTTTGTTACAACTGTCTTACGTAATTGTTAACCCATAGAAACATAAGAATATGGCGTTGTCTCTACTGGAAAAACTACTTTTTAACCGACTTCAAAAAAAAGAGGAGGTTCACAATTCGACTGAATATTTCTTTCTTTTTTTTCTTGTATGTTTGTAACCACATATCTTCGAGAATTGTGAACTGATTTGGAAAATTCTATTTTTGTTCGAAAGAGTGTAGGTACTTCCTAGTACTAGTATTTATATTGTGTAGTCGTCAGCAATCAACTATTTGTATATCACGGAATGTTTTCCTTTTGTACGTTTCTTGAGCAAGAAAATGTTTTCTTTTAACTCAGTCCGTGGCTGAAACATAAATTTGTGGACAGCCAATAACATAAAAAAGTAAAAAATCGGCGCTACAAAATCTTTGACGTTTGTTTTTTTTACTAAATTTCAATTAAGACAATGATATAACAGCCAAGACTGTTAATAATAAAAGCTGTTATTTATGAAAACACTCGCTCTGTATGACATTAGGTACATCTGTGGTCCCTTATCACCGGACGCGGGTCCTTGGCGTCCAGGAAGTGTCCGGCACCGCAGGCGACGTGTGGGCGACGGATTTTTTTAATTCTAAACATAAACACGAGAAAACATATTTTTTATGATATGTCATCGACAGCTTATATCGTATCTATGTTGCCGCCCAACATCAACTACGACTATAAACGAAAATAATTTCTTATCCGAAAGCTTCAAAATTACTTTTGTAGAGCAAACTAAAAAGAGGTAGGGCATAGCCAATCTTCGCTCAAATTGAGCCGCCCGTTCAGGGAAGGACCTCCACCCTATAGAATACCGCAGCCAAATGACCTCCGGGTTGTGTTTCTGCCGGTGAGTAGGGTGTCCGGAGATCGTGGGGGGTTATGGTTGGGCCGCAGCAGGGCCGTCTTTAAACTATTTGAGGCCCTGGGCACATTAGGATCATTTGGTAATCTGGCAGGAACTCGGGGCCAGAATCAAATGGGGCCATTTGATCTCGGGGCCCTGGGCACGTGCCCATAGTGCCCAGTGGGGAAGAGGGACCTGTTGGGCCGGCCATGGCGGTGGCAACTGATTAACAGGCCAGTTACTTGCCACTTACAGCGACTTGGGCTTCTCTTTCGCTTTCCATCAGGTGTAGGGAAGCCATTATGTCGAGCTACCATAAAAAAAACAATCCTGACTGCTATTTTTTTAAACAAGAGGTGAGAGTTGCTCCACACCCCCTCTCTTCTCTTCCAGAATTCTGGACCAGCACATGTTCCCTGCCCCGGATAAATCACGGCAAGGTCCGAGGGCGTCAAAACCGCAAGCTGATCAAGTTCTCCTGCATCCCTGGCTACGAGCTGGTGGGCAACCGGTATGCGACCTGCAAGGATGGCGAATGGGACTCGCCAAATCCGGTTTGTGTTAGTAAGTACATCATCAGCCTGCAGACGTCCACTGCTGGACATAAAACTTCCTAAATGACAATAGGCTTGTTGCCGTTAAAAATGTAATTAGTCCGTCTTTTGGATTGTTCAAAAATAAAGGACACGTATTTATTAATTAGACCAAAAAATTACAAAGATAGCCACATCTGGAAGGCTTTACCCATAATCGCCACGCTGGGCAGGCGAGTTGGCGATCGCAGGGCGTAACTTCTCGCACCGGTGGTGACGCTGCTGCCCGCCACCGATCTGTGGTATTTATGTAGCTACGCCTTTAGTTGTGTGTGATGGTTATACCGCTACCAGTCGGTTGCCAGAGCCTCTTTTGTTATTCGCCAGGATGCACCACGGGCAGGTGAGGGTGGCTTTGAGCGAAAGGATGCTTTCTTACATCCATGTATAATATGTAGGTTAGGTATTTATTTACAAAAACAGTATCTAAGTACCTAATAATTATGGTTTTAGTAACATATTTTCCTGTAGGTAATGTCTGTGTTTTGTGCGATAATGCTGTTTGAGTCCTATCTATCTAAGTACGAGTAAGTTTACCAGTTTTTTAGCAGCCACAGTACAAGTTTCGGCGTAATTTGGGACTAGATGGCGCTGTGTGGCTCAGCGTGGCAATCTTGAGTTATTCATTGTTTATTTTACAGAGCCTGGATGCCCCATACCTAGAATAGAGAATGGTCTGACGATGCCGACGAGGAACAACGCGTGGGTGATGTTCTTCTGCCTGCCCGGCTTCCGGCTGGTGGGCTCCCCTGCCATCTACTGCAACGGCAGGCAGTGGAACACCACCGAGCCGTCTTGTGTTGGTGAGTGGTTGCATCCGTAAAGGCAGCCATACTTGTCAGGGTAGGAGGTCTGCTGTAACTTTAGGACTAATAACTAAAGAATTTTTCAAATCTATCAAGTAGTTTCGGAGCCTATTCAACGCAAACAAAAAGACAATCAAATCTATTTTCTTTATAATTATTATTGCAGATCTTTGTTACTGAGGGTATGTTTTCAGCCGTGAATATAGCCATACCTACTCGTTAAATAGTAGAGTACTCGTATACCCGACAGATAAACTCAATTTATAGCTTTGCATTGTATGAGTTTAAATTCTCTTATTTATAAACGTTGTAATACAAAAATTGTAAGAATTTTGGCGATGAAAAAGAGTAACTATCGAGTTTCTTGCCGGTTCTTCTCGGTAGGAAACGACCTTCCGAATCCGGTGGTAGATTCATTGTTTGTACTTGCATTATTTGACGATTCATAAGTGCTCGTCATGAGCCTACTTGAATAAAGATATTTTTCATTTCATTTCATTTCAGTTTAGTTGTAGGAATAAAAATCCTCCTCAGCTCAGTTTCAGCCATAAAGGTAGTTATGCCTTCTTGGGTATACCTGACAGTTTTGCTGTACCTACAGTTATATTTTAGGAATACAATCTCTTTCCAAGGAGGTATGTTCCTCATGTTGTATCTCAAAGCCTTCATCATCATCATCATCATCAGCCTATTGCAGTCCACTGCTGGACCAGTCGGTTTGCCAGAGCCTCGTTTGTTGTTCGGCAGGATGCACCACGGGCAGGTGAGGATGGCTTGGAGCGAAAAGGTGATAGGCCGCTCCCTTACATCCCCTCAAAGCCTTAAGCTAGTTTTTCTTTTTATTATTATTGTTTATGTTTTTTTTGTATACTAACATAATTTTTAAGTCGCTTGTATACTAACAATTTATGAAATAAATTCATTTTTTTTATTTATTTTATTTTGGGATCGGAGCAATGTAGGTATGTGATGTTGTCTGATATTTATTTATATGTATATCCACTTCCAGATGCAAAGTTGACTCCGAAACTGACCTGCGACTTCGAGGCCACAGACCTGTGCGGCTGGAGCCAGGACAGCCTGCACGACTTCGACTGGGAGCGGCTCAACAGGAAGACGCCCAGCTCCTTCCTGAACACGGGTCCCTCCTTCGACCATACTTACGGGGATGGGCAGTCAGGTATGGGTAATTTATATCAAATTGACAGGCTCGGTGGCTCATTTAGTAGTGACCTCTGCCCTCTGAGCCAAGGATCGTGGGTTCGATTCCCGCACAGTACAAACAATTGTGTTCATGAACATGTCTGTTTGTATGGGTCTGGGCGTTTTCTATGTATAATATGTATTTATTTACAAAAAAAAATGTATCTAAGTAAGTTTATCAGTTGTCTAGTACCCATAGTACCAGCTTCGGCTTAGTTTGGGGCTAGGTGGCGCTGTGTGGCCCAGCGTGGCATGTCTTGGGTTATTTATTTCTTTGTTAAACTTCTTTAATTACGATTCGTTTGTGAAATTGTCTCCGTTCTAGGTTACTACATGTACATCGAGAGTTCGTCACGTCTAGTCAACGATACGGCTCGTCTGTTATCACCGATCTTCGACTCGGCTTTAACTAAGGATGGGTGCTTCGCCTTCTACTATCACATGTACGGAAGGTAAGTACATCAATCAATCAATCAATACGTAGGCCTCCTTTAATTCACGCCACATTTCTCTATCCCGGGCTTCCCCCATCCAGCAACCGCCAGCAGTTCTTCTAAGGTCATCCGCCCAGCGGGTTGCGGGGCGTCCTACACTACGTTTGCCTAAACGCGGTGGTAGCTACATAAATGCTGAAAAAGCCACCATTCTTTATTACTTTTATTGTTTTTAGATACTTTATTCAGTGTTATACTCGCAGTTGTAATCATAATTACGTAAGCCTGATACTTTGAGTTCTAGTCAGCATATGAAATCATCATCATCATCAGCCTATTACAGTCCACTGCTGGACATAGGCCTCTCCAGTTGTTCGCCACTTAGAGCAAACATCTGGAGGATATACCCATATAAATATAATCGCCATGCTGGGCAGGCGGGTTGGCGATCGCAGGGCGTAGCTTCTTGCTCCGGTGACACTGCTGCCCGTCACCGGTCTTTAGTATTTAGCTACGCCTTCAATTGTGATGGTTATACCGTCACCAGTCGGTTGCCAGCGCCTCGTTTGTTATTCAGGATGCCCCACGGGCTTGGAGCGAGAAGATGATAGGCCGCTCTCTTACATGCCATGCATATGAAATGTTGTCTGATACATATTTATCTTTCAGAGACACGGGCGGCCTAAGAGTATACCAGAAGCCAGACAGTGTTCCCCTCATGGATATGTTAAGTCTCCCACAAGGCAAAAGGGAGAAATATGTATTATTTGAAATGTGGGGGAACCAAGGTGACATCTGGTGGGGGAACGTGGCCAAACTGAACAATCTTGAAGAGGACTTTCAGGTATTAAATCATCGTCAATCAATCAACAGCTCAGCCCACGTCCATGCCTCTCAATTTTCTCCACATCTCTCTACCCCGTTCCTCCCGGATCCAGATAATGCCAGCAGTTCTTCTAAGTCATCATCATCATCAGCCTATTGCAGTCCACTGCTGGACATAGGCCTCTCCAGCCGCTCGTCACCCAGGGCAAACTTCTGGAGGATATACTCATAATCGCCACGCAGGCCGGGTTGGGTATCGCAGTGCGTAGCTTCTTGCTCCGGTGACGCTGGTGCCCGTCATCGGCCTGTGGTAATTAGGTACGCCTTATAAGTACATCAGCTTAAGAGGTTGCGGGTCCACCAATCACGTCTACCTTACGAGGGGTCCACCAATCACGTCTACCTAACGTCACGCCACGTCTTCTACGACACCCACGGATCAAGATGGGGTAATCCAACTCTAAATCTGGAAGTCACAAGGACAAACTTGGGCGAATTCAGTCATTATCATCAACCTTTTGTAGTCCACTGCTGGACATAGGCCTCTCTGGTCGTCACTTAGGCCAAACATCTGGAGGATATCCGCGGATATAGAACTATATCCGCGGATGCCGCCATCGCGATTGCTGGGTCCCTACCCTGGGACCTAGACGCTGCCGTACTCGCTGCAGTATATCTGTGGCGAGCCGAGCAGCGGTCGCGGGGCCTCCGGCCTGCGCCCGCCGAGGTCGGAGTGCAAAGGGTGGCCGTTGAGGCGGAGGCGCTCGCAGTATGGCGTGAGCGCCTCGAGACCGCCCCCTGAGGACGCCGCACCACTCAGGCCATTGGCCCCATCTTGGAAGAGTGGATGCGGCGCCCTCACGGAGTAGTGACGTACCGGCTGACCCAGGTCCTCACGGGACATGGTTGCTTCGGCCGGTACTTGTGGAGGATCAGGCGTGAACCTGATCCTCTATGCCGTCACTGCGACAGTGGCTCGGAGGACACGGCAGAGCATACGCTTCAGCATTGCTCTGCCTGGGCCAATGAGCGCTCCGTCCTCGTCACTGTCGCACAGGACCTCAATCTGCCGCAACTCTTGCGGCAGATGACGGCGTCGAAGGAGGCCTGGCGAGCGATGCTCGCATTTTGCGAGACAGTGATCTCGCAGAAGGAGGCGGCGGAAAGAGAGCGTGAGGCCGCGGTAGACGCGCCCGCTCTACGCCGCCCCCGGCCCGGGCGTCGCCGGAGGGCATACAACGCATCGTATGCCCTCTGAGCCTCTCCTTCGTGCCCCGAGTGGTGAGTGCGGGGGCGCGATCCACTCATAGGGGCGTAACGGTGTGGTGGGTGCAGCCACACCGTTGCACGAGGTCCGCCTGGGGAGCACCCTATTGCTCCCCGGAAGCCGGGGGTAGGGGTATTTGCCCTCCCCGGACCAGGAGTGCTGGCCGCTTGTCATCTGCGGCTGGCCAGGGCATGCAGGGATGCGGCGGTATGCTTCGGCGTTGCCCGTGTCCCTGCAACTTGCTGCCCACTGGCGACACAGGGGGGTTTAGTGGGTATACCCTCCCATTTCGGGAGGTGTGAGTCCCACACACCATGTCACCTCCCCCCGGAGGTGGCATGACGGTGCCTAATGCATTCCCCTCTAAAAAAAAAAAAAAAAAAAAAAAAACATCTGGAGGATATACCTCCCCATAAAATCGCTACGCTGGGCAGGCGGGTTGGCGATCGCAGGGCGTAGCTTTGCTTTTCGCTCCGGTGACGCTGCTGCCCGTCATCGGCCTGTGATAGATAGTTAGATATTCTTTATTGCACAAACATAAACATTTACAGGAAAGAGTATACAAACACATAGTAGGTACAATGTAGGCGGTCTTATCGCTGGGAGCGATCTCTTCCAGACAACCTTCAGGCAGAGAGCCTGTGGTATTTAAATACGTCTTCAATTGTGATGGTTATACCGCCACCAGTCGGTTGCCAGCTCCTCGTTTGTTATTCGGCAGGATGCACCACGGGCAGGTGAAGTTGGCTTGGAACGAAAAGATGATAGGCCGCTGCTTTACATCCCATTCGGTTAGGCGAGTATTAATAGTTGTTATCCCTTATCAGATCGTGGTAGAAGGTATAAGAGGAAAGAAGTTCACAAGTGACATAGCTATCGATGACGTAGCCATTCTGCAAGGGGAGAGCTGTAATTCTATCAAGAAGGATATGGTGACTCCCGCTCCGTTCGCTGGTAAGCTGGTTTTGAAGTCTTTTGTATTGGTACAGCATAGGGGCTTCGCTTGATGGAGAGCGAAAGAGGAGCCATGTCGCTGCAGGAATGGACAAGTGACTAAATCAATCTCTTGTCAGTTGGCACCGCTATGCTTACTTGTAAGAAATTTGAGACAGCACTTATAAAGTTCAGGCAGGGATGTAGCCGTATGCGCTACCCGTGTCCCTGCTACTTGCTGCCCACTGGTGACCACAGGGGGGTTTAGTGGGTATGCCCTCCCTCAAGAACCTCTTTCAATAGCCTCAGTGTTAGTTACCCATCTTAACGCAATAGTGCTGCACTCGCCGGGTATTACTATTGAGTGCGTCATCTTGGGGCACTCAGAAGTAATGGCAAGAGTCACAGAAGTGGCGCCCAACGTGGGCCCGAACCCACGACCCTGAGATTATGAGTCTCGTGCTCTACCAACTGAGCTAGCCAGGCCGAAAGAAATAGACGCGAAAACAAAAGACAGAGACTTTCATTATTGTTTTTCTTCCCGGCAAGTGTCTGAGAGTGTGTATTTTTCAGTGGAATCCTGTGAGGGCAGATGCGGGGAGGCTGCGTTGCCCTTCAGAGCTGGTTGTGGCTGCAACTGGCAGTGTGTCGTGGAAATGGACTGCTGCAGCGATTATATAGAGACCTGCTTGTATATTGATAGTAAGTGACCTGTACACAATCACAACCTACCGCAGTCCACTGCTGGACATAGGCCTCTCCAGTTGTTCGCCACTTAGGGCAAACATCCGGAGGATATACCCATAATCGCTCTGGGCAATCAGGTTTGGCGATTTCAGGCCGTAGCTTCTCGCTCCGGTGACGTTGCTGCCCCTCATCGGTCTGTGGTATTTAGCCTTCCTTTGTGGTGGTATACCGCCACCAGTCGGTTGCCAGCGTTTCGTTTGTTATTCAGCAGGATGCACCACAGGCAGGTGAGGATGGCTTGGGGCGAAAAGGTAATAGGCCACTTACAATCCATTTAAAAAATAAGAGACACGTAATTTTTTATTTGTAAATTAGACCAAAAGTCACAAAGATATACCCTAACCACACTAACCCCACACGAGCTCCGGAAACCCTACTCACCGGCAGAAACACGACCCAGAGGTCATTTGACTGCGGTATTCTATAGGCTGGAGGTCCTTCCCCGGACGGGCGGCTCAATTCGCTTGCCTATCTCTCTTAAACTTCTTCAACAACATTGTCTTAACCGCCTATTCAATTTCAGCAACAGAATTGACGTCGACAACAGAACTGTTTGAAGTAGCAACGGAAAAACTTCCGCAGACGGAGAAACTCGTCGCCAAAACTACACCAATAACGACAACGACACTTTCTACAACTACAACTACGACTACTACAACGCCAAAACCGACGACGAAACGAATATTTGTATATAAAGGGATAATCACGAAACCGACCGCTTATGTAAGAAATACTCCGCCTTATGAAAGAGCTACAGTTTACGAGAAAGATGCTATTACTGATAGCAAACCTACTGTTAAAACTTCTAAACCGCCAGTTACTTTAGCAAAACCGACCATACAATACGGAACAGAAAGGGTATTCTTCACGAGGAAATTGGTGACCTCTATACCGAAGACCACAGTAGCTGTGAAGCTTAGAGTAGCAATTCCTGTGAAGGAGACACCTAGAAAGAGCTGGGAAGAGAAAAGAGACAAGGAAAAGACCATACAAGAGAGACAAGTTAATGTGAAAAGTGAGTTTTGATCTACTTAAACTTTTTTTACCCGACTGCCGGTATGTATTTCGATTATATGTAAGTATGTGTCACCGGAAAATCAATCGAGTTGATCAAGAATCGTAAGTTGATCAATTTCCTAGGTAGTTGATTAACTTTCGGAATATAACAAACGGTAGTTGAAATGTTTTATTTAACGCAATGGATTTCAGTTAGTTGATCATCTTACGGTACCCTGGCAGTCATTTAATAATTTACGTTTTTGACACAAGTAAATTGTCCTTAAATGGGCCAATCGTTGCTCAATGTAGGTACTATTTAACGGTGCATGATTACCCGTTACTTAATACACTGTTCCCTGATTGGTTGCCGGGATAACACCACGTGAGCCATTGAACCAATCAACGTTCATCTCACCTTCGTCGGATGATTTTACGGCAAGACCCCGTAAAATGATCAATTTACTAAAATACATACGTTAATTAATACATTCTAACTGCCGTTTATTATTATTTTCCGGAAGTTAATCAACTACCTAGGAAATTGATCAACGTACGATTCTTGCTATTTTCCGGTGACATATGGATGTCTATTTCTTTGTGACCTCCTGTGGCCTAAACGGCTTGATGGATTTTGATGTATGAGGCATCGTTAGATTCGTCTTGACCACTGAAATGTCATAGGATACCTTTTTTTTATTTTGGTTAGAAAATACAATTAGAAAGTTACAAATAAAAGTCTCTCCCTGAGGTCATTTGGCTGCGGTATTCTATAGGGTGGAGGTCCTTCCCCGGACGGGCGGCTCAATTCGTGCGTAGATTCGCTATGCCCTACCTCTTTTAAATCCGAGCGAAGACCCAACTCTTTTTATTCCTCTTCAGGTAAATCCAGTGTCTGGAAGCCAATCCTCATGGTTCTGGCGCTGGTTTTATGTTGCTTGGGTACGGTCCAGCTGGCGGCGTGACCGCGCGGGTCCGGTCTAACGGCAGTGGACTGCAATAGGATGATGATCATGATTCTATAGGGCGAAGGTACTGCCCCGGGCGGCTCAACTCGAGCGAAGATTACTGCTTCCCCGGGCGGCTCTAATTTTTTTATAGTGGCTCGACATAGTAGCTTCCCTACGCCTGATGGAAAGCGAAAGAGAAGCCCAAGTCGCTGTGACAACTGGCAAGTAACTGGTCAGTTACCTGTCAGTTGTCACCGCCATACCGGCCCAACCCTAACACCTGGGGTCATTTGGCTTCAGTCCTTCCCCGGACGGGTGGCTCAATTCGAGCGAAGATTCGCTAAGCCCTATCTTTCTTAAATCCGAAAGAAAACCCGACTCTTTTTATTTCTCCAGGTAAATCCAGTGTCTGGACGCCGATCCTCGTGGTCCTGGCGCTGGTCCTGTGTTGCGTGGGCGCGGTCCCGCTGGCGGCGTGGGCGCGCGGCGCGCGGGGCCGGGCGGCGCTGGCGGCGCTGCGCGGGCGCACGCGGCGCGACCCCGAGGTGCGCTACCTGAGCGCACACCCCGACACTGATTAAACTGTCTACGTGATGCCGAGTGTTTTATTTGCTGATCCTACTTCTTTTTTTAACTCTTTGAACGCCTGATATTCTTTTTTTTTTATAGTAACACGGCATAATGGCCACTCTACGCCTGATGGAAAGCGAGAGAGAAGCCCAAGTCGCTGCGACAACGGGCAGGTAACCAAGCCAGTTACCTGTCATCAGCCTATCGCAGTCCACTGCTGGACATTATAGATAGCCTCTCCAGTTGTTCGTCACTTTGCAACAGCAAAGAGCTGGAGGCTCTACCCATAATCGCGATACTAGGCAGACGGGTCGCAACTGCTCGCTCCGGTGACACTGCTGCCCGTCATCGGTCTGTGATATTTAGCTACGCCTTCAATTGTGATGGTACACCGCAACCAGTGCGTTGCCAGAAGATTTAGTAAAGAGAAAAAAAACACCAAAATCTGGCCTAGTTTTAGAAATATTACCTTAGCTTTAGCGTTCCAAACACGCCAGGCATGTTATTCAATACATAGATAGACTAAGCTTGAAAACAAGAGCAGTGTCGCTTCACTTTTAAACCTTTGTAGATTTTCAATAAAATAGTGATTTAAAATCAGTTATTTGTTTATTGTGAACAGCGAACAAAAAAAACTAATCACTCGACTACCTATGTGCGTTTGGGAAATCGGAACGCTTGCGCGGGTTAAAGTGGGACAGCGCCATCTGTTACTGTGACGTAATGTGTTAAATTTGATAATACTGCTCCTACTATTTTTCCAAGATAATTTCCGCACTAAGCTCTATACGTATTAAAAATAAATCAGTAAAGGCTTTTGCTCGTCTGCTACCAACAGCAATTAAAAATAATTTGATCCTTATTTTATTTTATATTGAGTACCGCACACACAAATCTGCCCCTTTGAGTGCATAATATGTACATACTATGAGTATTTTCTTCATAATAGATTTCTACTAAAACTCCCAAATATTTCTACTAAAAGTACAAAAATTTTCACTACAGCAACACCTAACCGGTGGTATCACCGCGTCCGGAAACGCGGGCTAATACAAACCCGTGACCTCGTTTCCACATCACCCCGTTCGCCAGCAATGTCACCGAGCATGGGGGTAGCCTTGCGATACCTTATCACGGCCGACTATCGACCGTGAGCGCCATATTGCTTCGCGCATGCGCCAACAGTATGCGACAAACTGAACTGACGTTTGCGAACTCCGCTTAGTACCATCACGAATATCCCGTCTGTAAATACAATTGTAAATATTCGAAATTTAAAAAAGGACAATTTATTTTTTCTCTTTTCGTTTTCGCTGATAAATAATGTTCGCGTGTGTAGATAATAAATGATGGCGGTTACATTTCTACATGCATAAGGAATACTTATAAAGGTGAGTCAGATCAATCTTTTATCCTCTATTTCTTATTCTAATCGAATTTGCGTTACGTATACAACAAATTGGATTTCTTGGCGTGATAGAAATGGGATCTGAAACCGCAGTGTGCCTAGTTTTATATAACTAGCTGTATGTATGTCGCGTAGTTATGTAGTGCCACTTGAAGTTATAGTAGGGTAGGTATAGAGGAGGATAATTCGCGCGCTATAGGACAGGCACAAATAAATTCATTGTTATAGTAATTACACGACAATGAGCGGCGACTTTTCGTTGCTACCGACCGGTTTTTGGAGGTTTTCACTGCGTTAATTAATTATTCAGAGGGTGTACTCGTTATTTCTTTATAATTATGTCTATAATATGTAATAATTGGTGTTATGGAGATCTGGAAACCCGAGTCTTACCGGGAATTGTATTGGTCAAAATTCGAAAATAAATTTAGAAACCCCAATTAATATTATCTTTTCTACATTTTTCTTATAAAAGACATATTCGCAGAATGAATGTTGACATTCACAGATAATTAATTTGTAACATTGTAAACGTTAATTAATTCCTAATCTTTTTATTACACGGTTTTGTATGTGGGTGTTGCAAATAACAAAAAGTAGGTACATGAAGATTAAATTAGCGATTTATGCGTGGGTAGATTAATATACCTACGACAGGATAATGGCGATGTCTCAATCTCTTTTAGATATGAGTAGGTATAGATGAGTAGTATAGCACACTACCTACATTTATTTCTGCTTAGCCCAATGGTTGACTGGTAGAGAATGCCTATGCGGCATTAAGTCCGCCTTTTGTACACTCTTTTTATTGTGCAATAAAGTTTAAATAAATAAATAGATATTCTTGATTCTACAAATTCACAAAAAAGGTATTATTGACTTCTTTGTAGAACATTAATTCATCACTGTGTTCGAATATTTCGGTTTTTCGGTTATCATAGTACCTACCTATTATTTAGTAGCGGAGCACACGACTTGAAAGTTCCGGGTTCGATTCCCGTTGCGATCATTTAAAAACGAACTTTTCTGACATGAAAGCCCAATTCTTTTACCGATCTCTGTCCCGTTTCCTTCTTTGTTTGCTCCCGTCGTCTTCGTCGCAATCCCCAAAGCCGTCCCTAATCCCGTCTTTTTCATTGACTTAGCACTGACAAATGCTTGAAAAAGTCTTAATTGTCTAATTGGGTTCAGCCATTTGGAAGTTATGCTGCATCTACTGCTGGACACAGGCCTTTTTTTTACGTCGGAAATGCTTTTACGCACGCATACACCAGGGCCCTGGGTACGGGACACCTGGCTTATGTGGGGCTCACTCCTATTTAGCGGAGAATACCCACTAAACCCGACGGTGGTCCGCTACGAGCGCTCTGTCTGAGGAGGATGCCCGGAGGGATTCGATTAAGTTTTATTCCTTAATTAATAAGGTTTTTGGCTGGCTCAGTGGCTCAATTGGTAGTGACCCCTGCCTTCTGAACCAAGGGTCGTGGGTGCGATTCCCTCCCGGGACAAACATTCGTGTGATGAACACTTGTGTTTGTTCCGTGTCTGGGTGTTTATAATTTGTATTTAAGTATTTATTTGTGGTACCTTCGTTGTTCTGACACCCATACCTACTACAAGTGCTTAAGCTACTTACTTTGGGATTAGAGCAATGTATGTGATGTTGTTGTCTGATTCCTATAGATTGGTTAGAATAGAATATCTAAACAAATCTACGTAAGTACTAACTATGCTAAACCTTAACTATCTAGTTGAAAGCTCGGAGTAAAGTTGGTGGAGCTCTCAGGTGGAGTGCCGGCTCACCTCACTGTGCGGTAATTGACACATGCCGTGCACAACTAAATGCCTGGCTTGGGTCCAAGGCATGAGCGTTTGACGGCATAGGTCGATTTTCAAAGTCAAAGTCAAAATAATCTTTATTTGTATAGGTTTTTAAAAAAAACACTTACAAATCGTCGAAGCTACCACCGGTTCGGAAAGCAGCATTCTACCGAGAAGACACCGGCAAGAAACCCGTGTAGTTGCTCTTTTCAACATAGTGTTTACAATATAATCATTACAATTATATTTTTAACTACGACCACGGCATACAGTCTAGGGTCTTTTGAGACCTTAATTATTAATTATTTATTTATTTTGATATAGATTGGCAGCCTGTACCTACTATGAACCAACACAGTATTTCCCAAAATGGTCCAGGGGTTTACGGGAGAATACACGGGGGTCTACGTTGGGCGTAATAAAAATGGGGGTTTGTAAACAATCGTTAGCGGGGGTGCAAGCACAATCAATAGAAATTAAGTTCTATAAAGCTATCAATCCTAACCTTCTCGAAAACTATTAATTCGTTGTTAAAACGCAGCCACAACCCAAGTTTCTATAGATGGATCTGATCTTTACTTTATTTTCCGAGTTTTAGAAATTGGTAACTTAGTGATGGACATGATGATGCAGGGGGTCCACCGGATCCAGCAAATTTTGAAAGTGGTCCATGAAACATAAGAGTTTGGGAACCTCTGAACCAACGGGTTAATTGTTTAGAACGCAAAGCCTAAGCGTGGACTATCGAAAATCGACCATCGAAAGGTTCCAGCTATTTAGGGGATGCACTTTTTTACATTTTCTCGGCAACCAGGTATTTTAAAGATACTCTCAATCACTATTACCTAATAGTGATTCAGATGTATTAATATTTATTAATTCAAAAAATGCGTCAAAAAATTCATACGAAAAATACGAAAAAATTAATTCGAATTTTTTGACGCATTTATTAATACATCTGAATCTGATAATTTTAGAAACGATCATGGTAAAAATCTGTATGGTAAAATGTAAAGTCTTTTTAGGGCTCCGTACCCAAAGGGTAAAACGAAAGCTTTTTAGTCTGTCTGTCACCATGCCCTATCCTATGAACCACGATAAATAGACAGTTGAAGTTTTCACAATTTACATACTTCAGTTGCCGCTGTAATAATAAATAGTAAAAACAAGAGGCCTACTCGCAATTGGCCGGTTTTTACAATTTCATTCAACCCCGCGTTGGGCGCCAACTAAACATTATTTATCGACACCGCCGTAAGAAAGATTTAGTTTTACTGCAATATAAAAAATATAAAAAGCTATCAGATTTCATAATAGCGACCCGTCGTAGTTTCAAACTGCTGAAGTCTGCTGTCCGACAAACGAAAGGATATCT
This sequence comes from Conogethes punctiferalis, assembly GCA_031163375.1. Taxonomy (NCBI): domain Eukaryota; kingdom Metazoa; phylum Arthropoda; class Insecta; order Lepidoptera; family Crambidae; genus Conogethes; species Conogethes punctiferalis. The sequence goes on along the minus strand of CM062100.1, from coordinate 8,598,749 downwards.
AATTTAGTTCTGACTTCAAGGCGCATTTTAGTCGAGTCATAACCACCTCGGGGCAATTTAAGATATAAAGTTTCTCAAATTGCCTTTGTCCTAGACTGTAGATAGTGTCTGCATGACAGTTGGATATTGGACAGACAATGTCTTGTTTATTTGTATTTTAATGCGAGCCCCGCGTTAGGCGCCATTTTAAAAGGACACAGATTGGCCATTCGTTAATTTGAAAACTTAAATACATTGCATTTAATTGTTGAGCCATTATATGAGACGAACTTTTATTACTTACTAGCTGTGCCAGCGGCGTCGCTCGCGTGGATATCGGGTTTCAAAAATAACGGACTTCCATATAATACCCATCTATACCTTGTGCCTAAGTTTTAAGTTAGACCTCTAGCAATACATTGGTGAAAACCGCATTCAATTCTATGCAGTAGTTTCGCGTAATGCGCGTTCAAACATACAGGTTTAAATTTCTCGCGTTTTCCCAACACTTCCCGTCACTGCTCCGCTCCTATTGATTGTAGCGTGATGAAAAGTATCCTATAACCTGCCCAGGAGTATGAAGAATAATTGTACCAAGTTTCGTCAAAATCTGTTCAGTAGTTTTTTTTTCTATAAAGAACATACAGACAGACAGACAGACAGACAAAAATTTTACTGATTGCATTTTTGGTATCAGTATCGATCACTTATCACCCCCTGATAGTTATTTTGAAAAAATATTTTATGTACAGAATTGACCTCTCTACAGATTTATTATAAGTATAGAAGATATCGTTTAAACTTTCCATCTCACCATTTCTATCTTGCTATTCTCTACCTAAGGTTTGTTCTGAAGAGATTGCTCATAGCGATATGACCGCCGAAATTGTACAACAATTTTCACTTTACATAATTCTAAGTGAATTTTTTGATGTGCAATATTGTAATTAAGTAGGTATCTATAGATTTTTAATCTAAATCGCCTGAGACTGTCTCTTTAAAATTCAAATCCCTTTGTTCAGCAAAGGGATTTGATGACAAAGGGATTGTCTTCAAGTCTCTGCCATAAAGTTTTAGGAACTAAATATGTCGTTTGACTATTTATAAACGAATAATTATAGGAAGAATTATTATATGATTAATTATATTATAGGCTACGGGATGTAGGTAGGTCGGGATGGGAATCAGGATGGAATCAGGAAAATAATAATAGGAACCCAGAAATCGCTAACTCTCATAAATTGCCCCAATTCCCCATAGGTATATCTTCATTAGACCAACCGCTGAGCGTTGATGGCAAAATAACATTTAATAACATACAATTAGATGCCAAATTGGCGTGGTACAACGGCCGATATGATGGACCAATTACTTTGAGGGGTCTGAATTAGATTTTCGTTGTTTCCTTTCATATTAAATGGTAGAAATCAGTATGAAAAATATTGCTTTGTTATGATTTTCGCTTTTCCAGTTTGTATAGAAATAGTACTCTTGAAACCTCTACCCTGCGAAATTTCAGCTAAATCGACTTATCTTTCTCATATATACTCGTATATTATAATTTATTTATAGTAGGACTGCATAGTGACTTCCCGTCGCGTGGTGTTTTTAGGGTTCCGTAGCCAAATGGCAAATACGGGACGGGACGGAAAATACTAATGTTCAGATTCAGAAAATACCAAGGCGTCACCGCAATTTCTGCTCTCTGCATAACCCAATGAATGAAGGTTAACTGGCAGAGAATGCTAATAGCATTAAGTTCGCCTTTTGTACCATTTTGTGCAATAAAGTTTGTGGAGTGGTAGGTAGGTATAATAAAATATGTAGGTATATATCCAAAAAAAGAATAAAAACAAAATTGTTTGTCAGTTGTTTATTACCCATGGAGCGCGTAGTAGTTTGAGACACAAAAGAACTTTAACATTGTAACTTTAAAATTAACTTTGTAGTGCTAATTACTAATTTTATTAACTTGTGTTCTACGAAATTTATTTCGTTTTTTCGCGCTACGAATCCGTGGTAGATTTACAGGTAAAAACTGTTTTTTAAATTAGTACAAAGGAATAATATTATCTAATTCCAGCTCGAATAATTATGCCATTCGAGTATAAAACATCTCCGTATTTCTCATTATATTTGATATTCAAACAGATAAAAAAATTATGAAACAAAATTTTCTTTCACATTTCTATGAAACCTTAACAATTATAATTAGCGTCAATGTATAACTCTCTAACAACATGCAAATACAAATGGATTTACTTTCTGCCACGAACAATACTGCTCTTATTACAGAGTAGTAAAGTTTCTTTTAGCGTAACCGTATATGGAATAATAAGCCGTTTGACGTATGAAATACTAAAATGCCTACATACTAAGTTTCTTAACCGATTGTATCTTTACACGAAAGGCTTGAAATAGCTGACATGACCTAAGCAGAGCCAATTAATATAGTAAAATGACGTTATGGCTGGTTAAAACGCATTGTTTACGCAGAAATTTATGAAATTTGTGTTTAAAAGGAAGTAGGTACGTATTTTTTATATTACTTGGAAGCATTGGAAGCAGCCGTCCTATCATCTTTTCGCTCGAAGCCACCCTCACCTGCCCGTGGTGCGTCCTGCCGAATAACAAACGAGGCTCTGGCAACCGACTCTCTCTGTATTCTATTCCTTCGATCTTACTTATAATCCGATAGTTCGACAGGACGAGACATGTGCAGGAAAACAGCTAAGCACTCAACAGTGAAAAGAAATGGCTGAGGTGGCATTATCAGCAGTCTTCAAACGTACATGTTGGACGTAGGCCTTTTTTTATGCAAGAGGCGGCAGATGAGCAAGTGAGATGCCTGATGGTAAGCAGTCGACACCGCCCATGGACACCCGCAACTCAGATCGAGTACCCCAAGTTTCTGTATCAAATAGCATAATCTTGTGGTAATCAAATAAAGGCCTTAAAAAAAAGCTCAGATCGAGTTCCGGGGTCGCTACCGGCGTTTTAAATAGGAGTAGAGTACCCTCGTTTCTTGAAGGCTCCCAAGTCGTAGCTGTTTGGGGATATTTTCCTTAGTCGCCACGCTTGGCAGGCCGGTTGGTGAAAGCAATAGGGTTTATTTGCAGGTACCCAGGTGAACGCTGCTGCCCATTTCCTGATATTGCGTTAGTTGTCTCCTACGACATCCACGGGATGGGATGGGATGATTCTATTCTAATAAAACTGGAAAGTACTCAGACTCGACGTGACATCATGTCACAAAAAACAGTAATTATAAAGCTTTGAATTAGGTCATAACACATTCATCATCACAATCATCAGCCTATTGCAGTCCACTGCTGGACATAGGCCTCTCCAGTTGTTCAAAAGTTAGGGCAAACGTCTGGAGGTTATGCCCATATTCGCCACGCTAGGCAGGCGCGTTGACGATCGCAGGGCGTAGCTTCTCGCTCCGAAGACGCTGCTGCCCGTCATCGGTCTGTGGTATTTGGCTACTTTATATCACACTAGCTGTGCTCGCGACTTCGTCCGCGTGGAATAGTTATTTTTTCCCCCGTTTTTTTTACATTTTCCATTATTTCTTCGCTCTTAATGGTTGCAGCGTGATGTTATATAGCCTAAAGCCTTCCTCGATGAATGGTCTATTCAACACAAAAAGAATTTTTCAATTCGGACCAGTAGTTCCTGAGATTAGCACGTTCAAACAAACAAACAAACTCTTCAGCTTTATAATATTAGTTAAGATAAATTATGTAAGTAGTAAGTACCTAGAAATACACTAAGCTACAACCGTTAATAACATGAAACAAGATTTTATGTCTGCTACATTACCCCCCGTGGAAATTACGTATTTTTCATTTTTATAGCTGAACCGTTAACAGTGAAGCCAAAATATTCTTGGCACGGAATTAATATTAGGTACGAGTATAATGCGTCAGACAATACCTACTAATTTGGACTGGCTCGGTGGCTCTATGGGACGTAAAAAAATGACCTATCATCTTTTCGCTCCAAGCCAACCTCACCTGCCCGTGGTGCATCCTGCCGAATAACAAACGAGGCGCTGGCAACCGACTGGTGGCAGTATAACCATCACAATTGAAGGCGTAGGTAAATACCACAGACTGATGACGGGCAGCAGCGTCACCGCAGCGAAAATCTACGCCCCGCGATCGCCAACCCAGCGTGCCCTATTAGTAGGGATAGGGATAGGGATGTCATTTGAAATCAACCGCTACCTAATATCTCTTGACTCTACTAGTCATATGTGGGTTTTTATGAAAAATCTCGACCATTTCACGGAGTGGGCAATGGGGATGTTTCGAGGGTCAAAATAATTAAATTATATTTAGTCCATATTTTAGATTATAAAAATATATTAGACACGTATTTTTCCTTTTTTTATTTAAACAAAAAATAACAAAGATACAAGACATCAAAATTTAGGAGTGGGGGTCTTCGACGTTACTTAGTGGCGAAAAATCTCGCACTCTGTGACGTCACGCGTAATTTTAACGGGCTATAAGTATCTTATATATCTTTGTCATTTTTGGTCTAATTTACAAATGAAAAAATACGTGTCCTTTATTTTTTAACAATCTAAAAGACGGACTAATTATATTTTTTACGGAAACAGGCCCATTCTAAGACAAAGCTACGATATACATATAGGCCTACTCAACTGGGAATCGAATACAAATCGTGGCAAATATGGAACACTCACTGTAGGTAGGCAGTCGAAAGTGGGTCGCCTTGTGCAATAAACATTTGACGAGAGTAATCTACTCTCGAGGGAGGCTGCGATAAATAACCAATGTGTTACAAGACAAAGCCGGTAGGTTCTTAGATTTTAAGAGAGGTAGGGCATAGCGATTCTCCACTCGAATTGAGCCACCTTTCGGGGAAGGACCTCCACTCTTTAGAATACCGCAGCCAAATAGCCTCAAGGTCGTGTTTCTGCTGGTGAGTAGGGTTTCCGGAGCTCGTGGGTGGTTAGAGTTGGGCCGGCATGGCGGTAGCAACTGACAGGTAACTGACCAGTCATTTGCCCGTTGTCACAGCGATTTGGGCTTCTCTTCCGCTTTCCATCAGGCGTAGGGAAGCCACTATGTCGAGCTTCTATAAAAAAACATCTTAATCTTAAATAAAAGATGTGAAAACATCTGTCGTACTAAGCAATGAAACAGTTTCACTTTGATTAAGTTTTGTTTAGATAGGTAACCTTCCAAAAAGATGAATCCCAAAAACATTTTTATTCATCCAACACAAAAAGAGGCAACCCCAAGAATAAAAGGACAAATGGAAGAATAAAACTTCGCCCATTCATTGCTGTTTTTGCATTCGCTATCCTTCCGAATTGGGCTAGCTGCCCGATCGACCCAAAGATTTGTCACACCGCGGTCGATGTAGGTACGGCGAGAAGCGAGACAACTTACTAACTTAACTCGTTTTTTTTTTATAGTGGCTCGACATAATGGCTTCCCTACGCCTGATGGAAAGCGAAAGAGAAGCCCAAGTCGCTGTGACAACGGGCAAGTAACTGGTCAGTTACCTGTCAGTTGCCACCGCCATGCCGGCCCAACCCTAACCCCCTACGAGCTCCGGAAACCCTACTCACCGGCAGAAACACGACCCAGAGGTCATTTGACTGCGGTATTCTATAGGGTGGAGGTCCTTCCCCGGACGGGCGGCTCAATTCGAGCGAAGATTCGCTATGCCCTACCTCTCGGTTCCTTTTTCACACCAGTTAATTACTTGCTCGGCGGCTCAATTGACTAGCTCGGTGGCTCAATAAAATTGGTAGTGACCCCTGCCTTCTGAACCAAGGGTCGTGGGTTCGATTCCCACACGGAACAAACATTCGTGTGATGAACACTTGTGTTTGTTCCGTGTCTGGGTGTTTATATTTGTATTTAAGTATATATTTGTGGTACCTTCGTTGATCTTATACCCATAACACAAGTGCTTAAGCTACTTACTTTGGGATCAGAGCAATGTATGTGATGTTGTCTGATATATATATTTATATATATAAAATTGACTGGCCCGATGGCTCATTTGGTAGTGACCTCTGCTTCTGAGCAAAGGGTAGTGACAAGTGACATCTATCTCTAACACTGTAAACTCATATGTAGGCCACTTTTCTTGCAAATAAAAATTATTCTTAATCTCAACATTAGATTAGAATTTTAAAAAGACATTCGGTCTTATGGTCTAGTAGGAATACATAGGTATAGTAAATCGAGAGAAGCCACGGTGTTACATAACATATTGTGACGTAACGTCACTCAATAAAGAGGTCGCGACTACCAATTTTAAACTACCCACTATACGGATTCCGACTGAAACTTCGTATCGGCTATTCTTGGCAGAGGCTGACTTTCCAACCTTGTGCTACAAATATAAATAAGTTGTATTAGGACTAGTTAGGCTTCTGAGCTCCGGTGTTTGTATTATACCGGACTGCCAAATGGTAGTGTTTATTGGGTTACTAGCTGTGCCCCTGCGGATTCGCCCGCGTTTAACCCCTATTTTACACCTTTAGCGGGTGAATTTTGAAAAAGCCCTTCTTAGCGGGCGCCTACGTCATAAATGTAACCTACATGCAAAATTTCGTTGCATTCAGCAACGAAATTTTGCGTTGCATTTAGCTTCAGCGGTTTCAAATGGAGCCGTAGTAGCCTAGTGGTAAGATCGTCGCTTCACACACGTGAGGTCGTCGGTTCGAATCCGCGCGGGGCACGCACCTCTGGATTTGCAAAAATCTATGTGCGGAATTATACCACTAGCTTAGCGGTGAAGGAAAACATCGTGAGGAAACCTGCACATCCAGTTTAATTCTGAATGTGTAACCATGATCCAAATTTGTCTGGTTCCCCTTTCTGAGGGTTACGAAGGTCAGATGGCAGTCGCTTCAATGTAATAACCAGACTCGCTAAATCTAGGATCATGGCCAAAGCGGACACTGGGCCTATTTCGGCTCTGCGTTGCTTGTTCAGTCAGGACATGTTCTTTTATATATCTAGATAGACTAGATAGATTCACCTTTTAAACTTTGATGATGATATTTAATCTCGCTATCAAGAGGCTCATTTGTAGTCCTATGTTTCTCTACTCTCTACCTACATTTTACCGCTACCGCTTAGAAATTTTCCTCAGTAAGTAGGTATTGAATTTTCCACCTACGTTATTTTATTAACGAAAACTTCGCCCGTATACAAATCATGCATTAATTTAATCTAAGTAGGTTAATTAATATGGAAATTAGAGCAGAGTTAAACGAATGAGAGCGTGTTTACTGTTGTGTTGTGAGGCGGAGAAAACATCTCGAATAATTGGAAAATATATTTTCTTTTTTTATTAATCTTCTAAGAAAGCTTGGTGAGGAGCTCGGTGGCTTGTACGCTTAACAATGATCGCAACGTTGTGCAACCATTGGCGCGGTCAATCCGATGAGGGTGACCAAAATTTGACACCGATTTCCCCCGTGCTTCGGAAGGCACGTTAAGCTGTTGGTCCCGGGTGCTATCTTTACCAACTCAGATAGCAGTCGTCACATCATATCAGAGATTATGATAACTCTGACGCCCAACTGGGAATGGGTATAGCTTACCCTAAGTGTTGCGGAGGTCTGATGGCAGTCGCTCTGTGTAAAAGCTTAGCCCTCGCCAAATCTCTCAGTTTGGAAAGCCGATCCTGAGACAATCGGGAAAAAGGCTAGGATGATGATGATACATAGATAGTGTTATTGGTAGCGAATCATTTGCTACGTAAAAACAACCATTAAAACGTAAAGGTTATAATAGTCGTGCGGCTAAATTGCACATCTGGCGCGTCTTACAGCCCGCAGGCCGCAGGTCTATGCGGCGTAGACAGCTTAAGAGCGCGCATACAATTTTAAGCAACTCGAAACGCACGCGGGAGCCGATTCCGAAACACACATAGACATCATTTGTGTCTGTGTGGGTGAGCGGCGTGTCGGACGCTAACTCCGGCGGACGAACATATTTTGATACTTAACAATTTATTATTCATCTAAATTATTTGAACAATATTTTATTGCTAAATATTTCATTAGTGTAGTATAGGTGCGTACTTATTAAATTGATTTAAACACTTTAGAGTACATTATTCTTAAGTGTTTATTAATTAAGGTTTAAGAAAAATATAACAATATTTTTGTCTTTCTATCTTTATATGTACCAGGTACTTACCTATCCAAACGTATTGTGTGAGTGATTGACATTATTAATGTTGCTTTATAAAAATCAATAATCCCTACTGTGTTTTCCTTGCCATCTGATCATGAGTCAAAGGTCGTGAGTTTGATTCCCATCCAGGACAAACATTCGTGTGCTGAACATTTGTGTTTGTTCTGTGTTTAGGTGTTTGTATTATTATTTAAGGAAAGAGCAGTCTCCGTGGTTGCCACGATATAACTCTAACCCGTTTTATATTTTAACTTGTAAAAATTACTTTGTTCATTTTCACTCGGCAGAAATGGATCTCACAAAGAGGCTGGTTGCCATCATTCAAAAAAGATTAGTTTGTAAACAATTTGTCAATTTGAATTAAGGTCCTAAGTCTCCTGCACTGATCACAGAGATCATGTATACTTCTGCTGAAAGTTGTGCTTGTGTTTCGTAGCAGAAACCCCAGATGGCCTACAACAACTAAAATCTAGTTCCTATCCAGCTTGACCAATCCATCACTTATTCTCGGGATGAATATTCGTCGTGACCCGAATCCTAAGGGTTACATTGAAGGAGTCATTGACTACTGCAGCATTCTCTAAAATAGGTGTCCTGAACCTGATTCTGAAAGAATATATCACGACTGACCAGCGCTGTTTTTTGTATAAGGCACAAATCTTGCGTAGAATACTGCTTTTACGCAATTTTATGAATGATGCAATGGACAGGTTACAAAGACGAGCTATCTGAATAGGTAGGTATGGTGAGTCCTCTTGTATATATTCAAAAATTGTCTAGGATCGGTATTTTGAAAATTAAAATTAAATACAACAGCAAGTAAAAAATGTTGTCATTATCTCATTTATTTTCTACTTTACGGTCTAAATTAAGAAGACTAAACTTGTAGGAAATCAATTTTTAAACAATTTTGGTTCCTTCCTTTTCCCCTAAAATCGATATTTTGGAAATAAAACTCGCAAACCGCGACATATTCAAAACTGTATCATTATCTCCTATGTTGTACTTTTTACGGCATGAATGAAAAGAAACAAAATTCTAGAGAGTCAATTTCCGAACAATTTTGTCTCCTACCTTTTCCCCCAAAATCGACATTTTGGAAATTAAACTGAATTAATTAATTACCTATTAATATTTCGAATTTAACATAATTCCAATGACGGTGACGAAGCAAATAAAAGAAATAACAATACCTATTATGGCAAACTGCTGCACTAATGAGGGCGCCCATATCGCGTGTGAATTCGCCACCAGAGGTGCTAGTGTAGCGTGAGGTATCCGAAATGTCAAATTACATAGGTTCTGTGGGTTAAACGAGTTTATTTCGGAAAATGAAATAATTTTGTGCAATTTTGGCATAGCTGGCATTAATTTTCGAAAATATGAGACACGGCTCAGTGATTATCTGCGCTTTAAAAGCGGAGCCGAGAAAATGAGGTATAAAAATTAGCGGTCTGAAAGAAAAGCTACTTCACTGCTTTGTTTATTAACCGTTAACAAACAGTTTTGCCTTTTGGAAACTTATGGCCTCCTTCTTATAACGAACAAACAGTCATCACATGCATAAAACAAACCTTAACAGCTATGCCCGAAGACCTCACTATACAGTGGCGACCTCTGGTGATTACAAAAACGGTAGCCCTCATTGGCAACGTTGCATACTGCAAGTTACATGCTCGCCCTGCTCGTCGCCATACTACCATTCAGCATACGTAGCCGGTAATTTTAACGTAATGTATGTAAATAAGTTACCGTAACATATCCGTATCTTACCAGCCTTTTCGCTAAAATCACCCCTAGTAACCGTAATGGCCATACATTTCACAACTATCATATTGCATTTTGGTTTTACATTTTGAAACTATAAAATATAATTTTTACTTCTTTCTAATACTATCGATTGAAAGTAGTAATCTCATATCGTTATCCGCCTCTCACAGGCCACTGCTGGACATTGGCCTCTCCCATTGTTGACCACTTTGATCGATTTAATTTTAATCTTAGATACTTGCTATTATTGTGACACAAAGATTCACTTATTCCACACAAATACAACAAACAAAACAATCCAATTTTGAAATTGTCGCTTAATTGTTTACAATTAAGCGACAATTTCAAAATTGGATTCGAAGATCGATTTATCTAAATCTAAATAGATCAATTTCGTGCATACTATCAAACATTTTATCATCCATCTTTACACATATAATTTTACTAATAATAACTCGACTATGGGATTTCTAGGACTTTCAGCTTCATTGTATGCCTTTATTTATAGTCGTGAACATGTGACGTAGATTCCTTAAATGCTCCCAACTCAAATGAATCTCATTATCAGTTTCTTCATGGAAGTTGTTTCTGACCATCGATGTTAACGAGCATAATAATAATCATTGGAATAGCCTTACTTTGTAACTTCATTAGTGAACTAATAAACAAACATCATATTAATTTTTTGAAATAGTTAGCATATGTGGTTGTAGATAATAATAATTATAATAATCCTGATGTTCGTATTTGATACTCATGACTAAACATTAAATCATTTCATTAATTTAGTATATTATTTTAACTTAATAAATTTTCCATACAAAAATAATATTACAAAGTATCAAACTCGTGGAGTTGCACGCGCGCAGAGCGGTATACGCTCATAAAAGTGGTTGTGCGTATGTGTGCGTGAGCGGAGCAGCGAGCGGCACGTCCTCCCTCTGGGATGACCCGATTTGGACTGAATCGGCAAGCGTCGCGCGCGTGGCTTTATAGTCACTTTTAAAAAAATCGTATAAAATAACAGGCATAGAATATTAATAAAATAATAATTAAGTGCACTTAAGAAAGACTTCTTTTACATTTACACAAAATTTCAACTAAAAGAAACAGTGTTTTCTACTAGAAAAACACTGTTGAAAAGTGTGAATTGAGCTTATTTTGAGAAATTATTTTGGGCAATTTAATAACACATTTTTGAAAGTTTTTTTGTCTAGTGCACTAATAGACCATATAAGCTATTGTATAAACATATATTTTAAACATATGTATGTAATGCAATTGATATTAAGACTTTCGAAATTGACTCTGACTCGCATTTTTGCGAATCGGCTTACGGGAGATCTTTGATAAACAAAAATATACTAGTAAATGTTGTATTTTATCTAGCCTACGCACTGCTTGAAGACTTTATCTATATAAAAAACTATATTCCTTATTTTAAAAAAATCGTTTTCTATGATAATAGCTCGCCCGAAAATACCAGTTTCGCCGCAAATACGTCGAATTCTGTATGCGCGCTCTTAAGTGCCTACCACAGATATCTCCAATAGATACCGCACATAAGATATCGCGCGAGAGGTAATACATCAGTGCAATGCAGGCGCGAAATACGCATGCGCTTAAAGTGCGTCAGTACCACGGTCAGTACTGACCAGAAGTCAGACCCGTGTGTATCGGAGACACTTTTAATAGTTTGTAGAACATAAACGTATGAATCTTAGTATTGAACTCCTTGGCGCCGGAGCTCAAGTTACGATGGAAAATATTTGACAGATGTTAGCTCGCGTTGATGTCTTTTTTCATGATCCCTTTCTTTCATTACCAATTTCACTATTTTTATCCCTTTCTAGCATAGACACGTTTGACAATAGTGTTACAATGTATTACTTTCAAGTATATCGATAATGCAAGATGAGAAAAATTTTAGTGTTTCTACTTTAGATTTCCAAAGTGTCCTGAGAGAACATTAAAATGGACAAATGCCGCACCCTGCTGTTAGAGACATTTACATAGGATAGTTTTCAATGTATGAAGGATAGAAGACGAGTAAATGAAAACTGCTGTGATTACTTCACCTAACCATATTTATAACTATACTCATTTGAATTTTTTTTTCCCAAGACATGCCACGCTGGGCCACACAGCGCCACCTAGCCCCAAACTAAACCGAAGCTTGTACTATGGGTACTAGACAACTGATAAACTTACTTAGATACATTTAAATATACTTATAATGTCAAAACGGCAGTTGAAATGTATTATTTAACGTATGTATTTGAGTAAATTGATCATTTTACGGGATCTTGCCGTAAAATCATCCGACGAAGGTGAGGTGAACGTTGATTGGTTCAATGGCTCAAGTTACGGGTAATAGTGCACCGTTAAATAGTACATTGAGCAACGATTGGCCCATTTGAGGACGATTTTACTTGTGTCAAAATCGTAAATTATTAAATGACTGTCAGGCTACCGTAAGTTGATTAACTAACTGAAATCCATTGCGTTAAATAATACATTTCCACTACCGTTTGTTATATTCCGAAAGATAATCAACTACCTAGGAAATTGATCAACTTACGATTCTTGCTATTTTCCGGTGACATATATAAACATATATTTATATACATACATAGATAAATATCCAGTATTGCACAAAATACTGAAAAGGTGATACAGACATAATCTAGTCTAATATACCTGATTGGTAATTTTTCGATAAAATTATCGACATTGCACAGTACAAATGTACATCACTTGAGAAATGAGTTACGTCCCCCGCACACCCTTCCATACCACCTGAAATTGACTCGCGAAACTCAAAGCAAAATGCCGAACATGCGGTATCTATTGGGGGTAATCTGTGGTGCCTACCTAACAATTGGACACATTTCCGTAAACAAAGTTTTCACAGCCCTTGCGCCGTATTCAGGGGCACAGCTATCCAGGGCCTAAGCGGGTCAGGGCCCCGGGGCCTTCAAGCTCACCGATACGAATCTGATTTTGGAAATTTCTCCCGTTATATTTATTTTACCTAAGGAACTCCCCTAGAGTAGGTACCTATTTTTAAATTGATGCGTTTCCAGAACTGTTCGTAACATGAGTCTGTTTAGATACAGAAAACGGTCAAGTTTTGACAGGCTCGGTGGCTCATTTGGTAGTGACCTCTGCCCTCTGAGCCAAGGATCGTGGGTTCGATTCCCGCACAGTACAAACATTTGTGTTCATGAACATGTCTGTTTGGTCTGGGTGTTTTCTATGTATAATATGTATTTATTTTAAAAAAAATATATATCTAAGTAAGTTTATCAGTTGTCTAGTACCCATAGTACAAACTTCGGCTTAGTTTGGGGCTAGATGGCGCTGTGTGGCCCAGCGTGGCATGTCTTGGGTTATTTTAAAAAAAATCAAAATAACCTTTATTTCTATAGGTCTAAAAAAACACTTACAAATCATCGAAGCTACCACCGGTACCAAGCAAGAAACTCGTGTGGTTGCTCTTTTCAACATAATGTTTACAATATTATCATCTCATTAGGTATACATTTAACTACGACCACGTCATACAGTCTAGGGCCTTCTAAACTGAACTTCTTAAGTTCTTACAATCCCACATTGCTATCAATAGCAGCGGGGCCCCACTTTTTCATTTGCCCCAGGGCCCTTGGTTACCTCGCTACGCCACTGGCCGTGTTGTTCCATCCACTGCGTCCCTTTACTGTCGCCTAGGGTCCTCCGGACCCACCCCACCCCTTGTCCGCCATACTTATGTCTCCCTTCGCTAAACTCGACACTGGTCGCATTGTGCTGACTTGGTTAATTAGATATTGTTACTTGTTATAACTACACGCGAATTTTAATCGTAACGATAGATTTTTTTTTCATAGTAGCTCGACATAATGTTTTTTGACTGGCTCGACGGCTCATTTGATAGTGACCTCTGCCATTTGAGCCAAAGGTCGTGGCTTCGATTCCCGCACAGTACAAATATTTGTGTTCATGAACATGTTTGTATTATATAATAATGTATCATCAGCCTATTGGAGTCCACTGCTGGACATAGACCTCCCCAGGTGTTCGCCACTTAGGACAAACATGTGGGGGATATGCCCATAATCGCCACGCTGGGCAGGCGGGTTGGCGATCGCAGGGCGTAGCTGCTCGCTCCGGTGACGCTGCTGCCCGTCATCGGTCTGTGGTATATAGATACACCTTCTATCGTCATGGTTTTACCGCCACCGTTGCCAGGAATATGTTTATTACCAGTTAAAAGCTGACTACAGGCCTTATAAAAAGTTTACAGCCTACAAGAGCCACATTTGCGGAAAATTACCTACCGATCCCCCCTCCCCCCATTACGGCTTTGCCTAAAACAAGGCTAATAAGCGAAAGTTAACATTTTAGTTCGTTTAGTATTCATGAACTCCGGTTTGAATCTGCTTCGGGAAACAAAGTGATAAAATTATGAGTCTCCGTGGGTGATGGTTAAGAATACAAATCATCGCGCCATTTCTTATAAATAAATAAATATGACACAACATCACATACTTATATTGCTCCGATCCCAAAGTAAGTAGCTCAAGCACTTGTGTTAAGGGTATCAGAATAGCGAAGGTACCACAAATATACTTACTACTTATATAATTACATAAACACCCAGACAAGGAATAAACACAAATGCTCATCACGTTAATTTGTTCCGAGTGGGAATCGAACCAACTACTCTTGGTTCATAAGGCAGGGGGTGACCCCTAAGTAGTGATACTAATTGAGCCACCGAGCCAGTCAAGTTAGTCAAGAGTTCACTAAGTATAAGCGACTTCTTGAGATTTTTTATAAACAGTTTCTTCTTTTATATAAGTAGGTACTCGTTAGTACACAAACCCAGCGAACTTTGTTTCGCCACCAGATGGCTGTTGAAATTATTTTTTCCTGAATTTTCTTTGCTATAAACCTCACGGAGCCCGAGACCTTTCCAACGCATGCAAAACCGTGGAAATCGGTTCGTGCGTTCTAGAGTTATAGCGTCAGGAAGGAAAACCCGACTTATTTTTATAAAGTAGATTAGGTAGGTATGTGGTAATTCCAATAATATAGTTTCCAATAAGTACACAAAGTTCCGTTGGGAAACCTTTAGTTACTTTACTAGTAGGTATGTATAATGAAGAAAAAAGGTTTATTTATTTTTGATTATTATCTGTGAATTTTCATAGAAACGGGTCCCATTTTCATAATTTATTCACGATTACGATTGTAAGCTACGCTGTTATAACAATGGGTAGGTTTGATTTCAGTCGCTGGAGGGCATACAAGGCCTGATTATAAATAAAATATAACAATATACGAGATTAAACCATGAATAGCATAAGCATATAGTTAGGCCCATTTTATTCGTAAATTACTACCGAAGACTTGCACAACGCGTTTCGTCGCCTCTGCCTTCATAGTGCGAACGGCTAAATTATGATGAAACTCTTTGCCGGGCTCCTTGTTCCCCGAGGGATATACCTACCTAGTCTTCAGATGTTCAAGACCAGAGTGAACCAATGGCAACAAATCCCTACTAATATTATAAATGCGAAAGTAACTCTGTCTGTCTGTCTGTTACGCTTTCCCGCTTAATCCTCTCAACCGATCTTGATGAAATTTGGCACAGACAATTTTTAGACCCTGAGAAAGGAAGGCTACCTTTTATTGCGAAAAAAAAGATTGGAGAAACACTTATGTTACACACCTACATGAACGCGAGCGAAGCCGCGGGCACAGCTAGTTAATAAATAAATAACCCAATACATGCCACGCAGGGCCACTTGTCGCCATCTAGCCCCAAACTAAGCCAAAGCTTGTACTATGGGTACTAGACAACTGATAAACTTACTTTATTAATTTTTTTTTTGTAAATAAATACATATTATACATAGAAAAACACCCAGACCAATACAAACAGACATGTTAATGAACACAAATGTTTGTACTATGCGGGAATCAAACCCTTGGCTCAGAGGGCAGCGGTAACTACCAAATGAGCCATCGAGTCTGTCTAAATAAGTTTTATGAACAGAAAACGACGTTCACTCGCTTATCTAAGCGTATAAGAGAGGTAGGGCATAGCGAATTGAGCTGCCCGTCCGGGGAAGGACCTCCACCCTATAGAATACCGCAGCCAAATGACCTTCGGGTCGTGTTTCTGCTGGTGAGTAGGGTGTCCGGAGCTCGTGGGGGGTTAGGGTTGGGCCGGCATGGCAGTGGCAACTGACCAGTTACTTGCCAGTTGTCACAGCGACTTGGGCCTCTCTTCGCTTTCCATCAGGCGTAGGGAAGCCATTATGTCGAGCTATAATAAAAAAAAATCCACTTAGATCTCAGATCTGTGTTAACACATTACCCTACTTTTGCCGGTCGGAACAGCTCCCACTTCGCCTCTGAAAGTAATTTAGCATGTAACATTATCCGCCCAGGACGAACTCCCCAAATGAAATAAAACAATCCCGTTCTTACTGCGTTTGTCCCCAATCGCCATAACTGGATCAGACATCTTTGCTTTCATTTGATTTACACAAAGATTAAACACAAAGATCCACATGGATATCCAAGCCTGACCTTACAAGTTAAACTTAAAACCATAGTTACTATGTAGATAAGAAAACAAATCTTTCCTCTTTAATAGAAATATACCTAGGTAAAGTTAAAAGTCTATCCAAACTAAGTCTAAAACTAAAGTTATAACTTTATATCGTTACATAATTACATTTATATCTTACTCTTTATACAGCTAAAAGTCTAGGCTAACAATAAATTAGTCTAAATTTGACTTTTTAAAGAGAACATTTGCATTTTATTTATGTGTCTGTTTGTAATGAATGAACTCAAAAACTACTACGTCGATTTCGAAAATTCTTTCACCATTGGAAAGCTACATTCATCCTGAGTAACTTAAGCTATATTTATTGCTAGAAAAGATTAGGGATCCTTACTAAAACGCCAATAATGTTACCCATGAAATATTTAACTGAAATACCCGGAGCGTAGGGCGGGCGCGTCGCTATATTTCCATATTGACAGGCTCGGTGGCTCATAGGGTCGTGGGTTCGATTCCCGCACAGTACAAACATTTGTGTTCATGAACATGTCTGTTTGTATTGGTCTGGGTGTTTTCTATGTATAAATATGTATTTATTTACAAAAAAATGTATCTAAGTAAGTTTATCAGTTGTCTAGTACCCATAGTACAAGCTTCGGCTTAGTTTGGGGCTAGGTGGCGCTGTGTGGCCTAGCGTGGCATGTCTTGGGTGGCATATATTTATCTGATAACCACAACTACTAATGAATACTTATACTTATTATAATACCAGACTACTTTCCATTACACTATAATATAATTGAATGAGACGTCAGACCATTCCATCCTAACTTCATTACTAGTTCTTATCTCCGGCGCATAGAATCTAAAATGCCGCAAAAGCTTTAGCACCAGCTTACCCTAATATAGTCCTTATATTAACGGCAGAAGGTTTAATAGTCGAGACGAGGGGTAGACTTATTGACATCATGAATTATGCATGACCAGACCAAAGCACTATTTTGTGTGTAATATTTGAAATTTCTGCATCAGAATAGTTTATTGTCGATGATAACTCGAGCGTGGGGCAACCCCCACGCTAAGTAGTGCTTATTTTATTAAAAACAGCATTTAAGATTATTGCGACGTAACCATAACGGATAGACATATCCCGTCGCGACATTTTTTGTAGATAAATAAGTATGTTCTGCAAAGTCGTAGTAACTTAAGTACTTACGTTAATTTGTTTTATAAGCGATAGTAATTCGCAGCCCACGCAGCGTAAGGAATATTTAGGTAACTTTTTGGCACCTTGTTGCACGCTGTTGTCCGTTTTCTGATATTCCCTTAGTCTTTTCTAGCCTTAGTCTTGTCGAGTCTTAGTCTACGACACTCGCGGTATGAGACGGGGTCTATTCTAAATCCGGATACCATATGAATACACATTGTGACACGTTTTGTATCTCAAGGAGGATGTAAGGAAGCGGCCCATCATCATTTCGCTCCAAGCCAACCTCCCTGCCCGTGGTGCATCCTGCCGAATAACAAACGAGGCACTGGCAACCGACTGGTGGCGGTATAACCATCTCAGACCAGTGACGGGCAACAGCGTCACCGGAGCGAGGAGCTACGCCCTGCGATCGCCTACCCGCCTGCCCAGCTTGGCGATTATGGGTATATCCTCCAGATAGTTGCTCAAGTGGCGAACTACTAGAGAGGCCTATGTCCAGTGGACTGCGATAGGCCGATGATGATGATGATAAGGGTGTTTCAAATTGAATTTCCCGATTATGTAGCCCGCGGTTCAGCTATCACGCGATTGGTCAAGTGCTATATAAACGTCAGTGGTGTGTCAAAATGGACCAATCACGCAACAGTTGGATTTGAAGCGTATGTGGTGGCATACGCTTCAAGTCCAACTTGGGTTTTTTTTCAAAAAACATTGATTTGATAGTCATTTAATGCACAAACTGTACTTATTTCTATTTCTTGTAACTTAGGGACCCAAACCAAATCTAAGAACGCAATCCGGATTCAAACTTTTCGCTACCTGCCTTCAAGAGGTCGCGACCCCAAGCGGTTTAACAAAGCGAACCCGTAATAGGTATTAGCGCAAGTTTTCTCGTTAAGGTCCGTTTCCGAAGTCCGGGACTCAATTTGTCGGTAACCAAATCCGGAGGATAAGAAAGTACCTAATCCGCTTTTCACTATGCGAAGATTTACTTAGGCTAAGGCCGCGGTTCCAGAGAGGCGGAGCGGAGCTGTGAGCGATTCAACAATCACATCACTTGAAGTCCCTCTCTCTTCATAGATGTGGATTTAGTTATTTGATTGGTGACTCGCGAAAGAGCTTGTCTACATCACTATCTCTTTATCTCTCTTTCTTTCTATATAAAATTGTTTCTCTACTTGTTTCATTATAGCTAAATAGCTAATAGCTAGTATTTGAAAATACTTATATAGAGAAGTAACGAAATAATAAAATAGGGGATGTGGGGTGACCCTTTTCCTTTTATATCTTTCATTCATAGAGGGGGGGATCGTTACAATTGGTGCCGTGACCAGGTTACGAACCTGGGTTTTATATATCGCTCTCTCTGTGTCTCTCTTAATTTCGCTCTCTCTCTCTTTCTCTGTGGATTTCGAGCCATGTGATTGGTGAATCGCGACACAGCGCGTCTCTGCTCTGCTCCGCTCCGTCTCAGTGGAACCGCAGCCTCAGTAGGTAAAAGGTCTCATACACTTATACGCGGTGTTTTTCTAAGTTTATAATTCACATTTCATAGGTAGTACGAATGGGTAAGCTATGGCACTGTTTGCCAGAGTCACTTGCATGAGTTCACGGGAAGTTCCTTATAGGTTTTGATTGAAATAGAAATAGAGAAAACTTTATTTGGACACATAACACAAAGAAAACGAAACATACACTTTTAGCAAAATAATAAACAACAAAACAAAAAATACAACTATTGGTAAGTAAAACATAAAAGGAAAATGCACCTCTGCGTAATGCGACCAAAATGGCGTCCACTCAGCTATGTTACAGCAAACCTTTGCTATGATATTCCCTATATCGAAAATTTGGTGCAAAAACGACTGTATTATTTGATTGCGTTGGCTTAGAAGTTTGATTTTTTCGCAGCTCCAAGGGACAGTAGACCTAAGCTTTATACACTCACGCATTACTGAGATGAAGGGTCTGGATACTCAGAAAGATGGACAAAGAAGGGTTCCGGATTTTCCTCCTGAGATACGGAACCTTAAAACAGAAATTTAAACTAGCACAGATTCTTCCTTTTAATGATTCCACCCTTTCGCGGCATTACAGACACTTACAGAATCAATACCAAGTAGATAATGTAATGAATGAGAATTTGGGCTGAATGTTATCGGCGTTGCCCTCAACGGGAACCATTTTCCGGGATACGCGACACAAATGAATCATCCCGCTATCCTATCGCGGCTGTCAATCGGACTTTTACAGAATGGATCTATTTTAAACCTTATTACTATTCGATTACATGTAATTCCGTTTGACAGCACCAACGGACGGGCAGATATACGGCAAGGAGACACCGATTTATGACGCAGATTTCGAACTCTCGCACTAAGAACGTTTCCTCTACATCCATAGTGCGAATGGCTAACGGCCGTATTCACAAACGTTACTATGCGTCGCATGGACGCACAGGTACCCAAAAACGTATAGGGCACTGTGCGTCCGCGCGTCGCATAGTAACGTTTGTGAAAACGGCCGTTAGTTGTTGCTTTTTTATATACCTACCACAAAGGTGGCTAACAAGGCTAAGGCCCGCCTGATGTTAAGCGGTTACCGCAGCCTATGGACACCTGCCACACCAGAGGTATCACACGCGCGTTGTCGACCCATTAAAAACCTCTTCAAACCTTTTTGAATTACATATACTGTAGTCTCGGGGAGAACCTCGGCGCGGAGCTCTTCAATAGCCTGACTGTGGCAAGATGTGCATGCATATTTGACCAGTAACTTGCCCGTTGTCACAGAGACTTGGGCTTCTCTTTATCTTCCATCAGGGGTAGCGAAACATTATATCGAGCTACTATGAAACAAATTAAAATGAAGATAAAAATCAGGGCGAGACAATTTTAATTTGGTCGCACTAACCTCTACACTTAATCAGACAAAGAGTTTTTCTTTACAATCAGTTTCCTAAGTCATAAAAAAGGAAAATTGTGATTGTGCTCACGGCTTTTCATTTACATTCAAAAATATAAAACCCTTTTTAGGTAAAACTTTTATAAACAAAGATCTACGTTACGACTTTTGCGATGCCACAGTGAAAATGGTGCGCAGTAAAGTATTATTGTTATACCTTTTGTAAATACGAATGTTTGGATAACAATTCCGCGTAGTAGTTTGTCGAAGGTTTTATTAGTCCTATTTGTACAGTATATTATTACAGTCCTTTGTTTCTTGACTGTTACTGTGTCAGAATAGAATCCTAACTCTCAATATCAAATTATAACACACTAGCAACCCCGCGGTTCGCTCGGGTTCAATACTATTCTCCCGCTAACTCCCGTTCCCGTGGGAATTTCGGGAATTCCTTTCTTAGTGCACCTCTACGGTGCCCTAAGCTACGTCCCTTCCTAATTTCAAGGTGCCCTAAGTTTAGCCGTTAGGCTTTGCGTTGATATGTCAGTCAGTTCTTCCTTTTATTTTTAGATTTAGTAAAAATTCGAGAATTAGCTCGGGCTCTCGAATAGCATCGTTACGCTACTGATTGTGAGGGTATTAACGGGGTCTTTATCTTAGGGGCCGTCCTTCATCACGTGACTTTTTTTGGCATTTTTAACGAAGCCGAAAGTTGAGTACTAGACAAGTGACAAGTTTATCAACACACGTTATGTGTTTAAATAAATAGCAAACACCCAGACCAGACCAATACAGACATGTTCATGCTCACAAACGTTTGTACTATGTATTCACAATAAAGGGAACCGTTCACTGAGTCTGACTTAACGTACGTCATAACTACATGATGCTAGCGATAACGTTTTCATGGCAAGGATTTTAAGGTCGCGTAAACGGTTCAGTTTTATTACATTATAACATTATACACCTGTATCTTGCGTGTGGGCATTACAGACCTTTATAAGGGTTGTGTAAGGATAGACTTATCCTGACTAGTTATTTAATATTTGGTAGAATCAGGTCAAAAGGGATGAAAGGAAATGTAATCTCATCTAATGTAATACAATACGAGATACTGTTTCTAATCTCTGTTATGTATACGAGTATCTTTGGGATTTATGATTGAATGTAGTCGATTGGCGTAAGGAGAGGGATATAAGGGAGCGACCTATCTATTTTCGTGCCAATCCACTCCCCCTTCGGACCCGTAGCACCACTGGCTTGCACCACATTTACTGTAAGGGGTATCCCTTGCACTACAAGAAATAGTGATGATGCTGCCATTAACTCGGACGGACTCGGTGGCTCATTTGGTAGTGACTCTCTGCCCTCTGAGCCAAGGGTCGTAGGTTCGATCCCGCACAGTACAAACATTTGTGTTCATGAACATGTCTGTTTGTATTTGTCTGGGTGTTTTCTATGTATAATATGTATTTATTTAATATATGTAAAAAATGTATCTAAGTAAGTTTATCAGTTGTCTAGTACCCATAGTACAAGCTTCGGCTTAGTTTGGGGCTAGGTGGCGCTGGTGGCCCAGCGTGGCATGTCTATTTAACTAAATTTTCCCACCTGCTCTAGTGCATTTTGCTGAATAACAAACGAGACTCTGACAACCGACTGTGGCGGTATAACCATCACAATTGTAGACGTAGCTGAATACCACAGATTGCGTAATAATCAATCAGCAGCGTCACCGGAGCGAGAAGCTACGCCCTGCGATCGCCAACCCACCTGCCGCTTTGACTGTATCTGTCACTAACATAAGCAGTCTTCATTTAATACATTTCCTACTATTATGGACGCGATCTCGTAATCTATTCCATATAAAAAGAACTGACTTATCTTTTTCTTAATGTATAAAATAACTTATTGTTTCAGAAACCGCAACATGATCGACCCCAGCTCGTCTGAAGATGACAGCGAGGATGAACACAAGAAACAGCCCAGCAAATTGCCAGGGTCAGTACGAGATACCTGCGTCCTGCGGTATGGGGCGTAAGAATACTTCGAGGTATCCCTGCCTGTCGTAAAAGGCGACTAAAAGGGCCTTCGGGATTGTGGTGCGCTCGGGGGGGGGGGGGGGGGGGGTTAGACAGACGGTTCCCACAAACTTCCTCTCACCTGGTGCCACTTTCATGTACTCATTCCTTATATTATCCATTAAGTACAACAAATTATTGACAAGGTGAAACATTTGCAAATTTTAGTACGCTCTTAAAACCACAGGCATAGTTGACTCCTTTTTATGTAGAGGGGAAAGCGTTAGGTACTGTCTCACAGTCTCCAAGGGGGATAGGCGTGATGTGTGGGACTCACACCTCCCATAATGGGAGGGCTCTACTCATAAAACTCCTCTGTATCGCCCGTAGACATTAACAAGCATCCACGTCCCTCGTTGCCTTGGCCAGCCGCAGATATGCACCGACCGGCTTTCCTGATCTGAGGAGATCAAATACCAAAATCAAAATCAAAATACCTTTATGAATTAAAATTATCAGTTATGAATCGTCAAGTAAAAAATATTTGTACAAATGTAAAAAAACGTACCCTACCCAATGTGCTCCCCTACCCTACCCTACTGAAACACATAACTCACCTCTTTTTGCATCTGGGCTTACACCTGAGCTTTTATTGGTGTTATATTGTTTTCTAACTTCAAACCATTACTCGTTATCCTTAACGTGTAACTAGGTACTTAGCTCAAATAGGCAGGTCCAAATTAAACGAGTCCAAGGGCCTTGGTGGCGAGACTCCGGCCGAGGCCATTTTGTACTTAAGTACAGTCGGCATCATAATTTTGACAGGGCTCGGGGCTCATTTGGTAGTGACCTCTGCCACCTGAGCCAAGGGTCGTGGGTCGATTCCCGCACAGTGCACAACATTTGTGTTCCTGAACATGTCTGTTTGTATTCGGTCTGGGTGTTTTCTATATGCATAATATGTATTTAGTTACAAAAAAATGTATCTAAGTAAGTTTATCAGTTGTCTAGTACCCATAGTACAAGCTTCGGCTTAGTGTGGGGCTAGGTGGCGCTGTGTGGCCCAGCGGGCATGTCTTGGGTTGATTTATTTATTTATAATTCGGTCTTTAATAAAAAAGCACCACATGTATGTATGTGGATCAGCTTTCACCTGCGACAGTTTCGAATGGATACGACTTAGGTGCAGCGCAGATGACACACATTTTGTGCGAACGAGCGCACACTTTCTGCGGCGCACAAAAAAGTCTATTAAAAACTTAAACTTACCATATTTTGTTTTTTCTTTAGGCGTCGTACATGTCCAAACAGGAGCGGGATAAACACACAAAAACACAAGCATACCTACTTTGTTTTGATAGTGACTCGACATAATGGCTTCCTTCGCCTGATGGAAAGCGAAAGAGAACCCAAGTCGCTGTGACAACGGGCAAGCAGCCGGTCAGTTACCTGTCAGTTGCCACCGCCATGCCGGCCCAACCCCAACCACCACGAGCTCCGGAAACCCCCACTCACCGGCAGAAACACGACCCAGAGGTCATTTGACTGCGGTATTCTATAGGGTGGAGGTCCTTCCCCGGACGGGCGGCTCAATTCGAGCGAAAATTCGCTATGCCCTACCTCTCTGTCCACAATTTTCTTTTTAAATGTCTATCATGATTATTCTGCCTTAGAAGTATCATAAATTGCTGGTCTGTTTGTATTTCTTGAATTAGCATCGTTCCATCGACCTCTGGCGCCATGATTATGGATCGCGTGCGTTACGTCCAACCCTAGCAATCTGCAGATTGCGGACTAAGTTATGCGCCGGTCTGCGTTAGCGCGTGTTTGAAACAAACGTTTCATTTTTTCCGCAGACGTTATTGTGTGGCGTGGGCACAGCGCGGCGCGAGCCGGTCTGCCGGAATTATGATATAGATTTTAGAACATGGCATTTTCTCTGTGTTGCATTCTACTCCTAATTTATATCATAGTCATACTTAACTCTTAATTGTTCAGTGGTACCTCCGGGCAGTTTGGCGGGAGGGCGACCCTCCGTGCGGGGAAGCCTGACCTTCCACGTGGGTCCACCGTCGGTCTTCTGGTAAGTGTGAAGATGGCACCAGGAGACTTAAAGTTGAATCCGCCTGATAGTACCTAAGCGAAATCTCAGTCTACGATGGAGCGCGCTCATCCAGCCATTCGGTTCACTCTCGCCTTGAACATCAAAGGCAAAGATCTCCATAGTCTAGCTGTTCGCACTATGAAATTGAAAGGCGAAAAGTCCTGTGCGAGTCTTTGGAACTTGCATCATATAACGGTGCGAATTAGCCGAGCGGCTACCGCGAGAGAACTGATCAACGTGGAGGTGTCTCCCAAAGTGGGAGGCCTATATCCCACATTAGTCGCATTGATGATCTTTCGCCGAGTGGGCTTGCTTGTCCGATGATAAAAGAGAAGTAAGTATCATTCCTTTTGTCTGACAGTAACAGTCGGCATTTTTAATAAAAATATATTGAATTAAAAGCTAACAAGGAAGGCTATTAACATTAATTAGTTCTGAAAATTCGTGGCCTTTAGAGTTAGTACTATTTTTGTGGCGTAATGAGTTGTTTAAGGTGGTACTCTTAAAGATACGTAGGATCTGTTTATTAAGACAATAAAATAAATCATAATCTATTGTACCATTAGGCGGTAAACTCTCTTCCATTTGATTTTATACAGTACAGTGTAATGAGCAAAATCTAGTGAAACATCCGTTGAAATTTCAATTAGGTTGAAGATTCCTATATATTCTGGGTGATGGTGTTCAAAGAACCACGCGTTTACTTATAAATCGAACTCTCTTAATATATTTAAGTGATTTAATGTCACACAGGTCCCAAGCCCTCTAACAACGGCTCCCTTGGCTGCGCCGCTCCATCCAGCCACCAGGCAAAGAGAACAAGCAGCTTTAGCACCACCTCCTCACGCGTAAGTATTCAGCCATTTGTTCAAGTACTTGTAACTTAAGTAATAACTTGATCAGACCGAAAAAAATAACGAAAGTTTAATGTATTCTCATGCCATTTCGTCTCACAATACTTAAGAGTGCTTTGGCAGTAGTATTTTTCAATGTAAGCTAATTAGTAATTAATAATAAAAACTTTTATAAGTATTTATATTTGGACCCCCTATTAAACTAGACCAACTTAGAATTAGCGCTTTAAGCAAATGTAGATTTGCTAAAGGATTCTATCAATCCAAATCAACGCAATAGAACGTAGATTCATACATATACATTTGTCTACATACACTAAATCCAGTTCCCGAATGCAGTGGTCGATTAAAATGCGCTCCAGATGTGATACTGGGCGGCAATAAACGGAAATGGGAAAAGGGTATGTGGTGGACCGTTTCACTTACATTGACGACCTAATCTATAGATCGTGTAGATCATTCTTGCGTAGGACGTCGACGGCAGCGCCAGTTCCGGTGAGGCTCCGGCGCCTCTCCGAGTCCATCTGGTGCCAGTCACTCCGATAAGGACCCAAGATCCTCAGGTAAATAATACAATTATACATTTCAACACAAAAATACCCGTAACAATGATCATTTTGCTTTAAAGGAAGACAAATGAAATGCAAGCGGGGAATCTAAACAATAATGCTGTTTGGTCAGTTAGTGCAATATGAAGGGACAGTGCTATATTATCCTTAACAAGTCGTTCCATAAACATCTCCTCAGCCAGCTCTTGAAGACAACCTTCAGATAGAGGAAATCAGTCTGTGTTATGTAGGTTTAAGTGAAGATAGTTTTACCGTGTTTTCCCAGTATTAGTGCTGAACACTCCATTTCCTACCAGACATCGAGTCTTCTAAACATTTCATGGCTTTGTTGAGTTCATAAATGCTTTGTTGTTGATGTCATCAAAATGTTTATTACATCTATCTCTATCGCTCTAGGAAAAGATCGAAAGCTAGAAGAGGACAAGAAGAGAAGACTCCAACTGTATGTGTTCGTGTCAAGATGGATAGCGCATCCGTTCAACGCGAAGCAGCCGACGGACAGACCAGGCGGCACACGAAGCTCACTCTCACCACGTGGAGACCATACAAGCGAGGTTCCAGGTAAGAAAATACGTAAATTTTCCTAACCGTCAACAAAACATGTGCTGACATGCCCTTCCTCAGACACAGCACGGACTTGTTAGTACGCGTCTTTATACTCCGAAAATTGGCATAGCCACTAGAGGTCTCCTATAAATGAAGAGAATAGATAAATCGGCACCAAAATTTGACTTAGAACTAAGCAAAGAATATCATTGTTGTACAATTCAGGCTAGCTACCACTAGGATAAGTCACCATCATCAGCCTATCGCAGTCCACGGCTGGACATAAGCCCCAGTTGTTGGACTTTGGTCATACATCTGGCGGCTTTACCCATAATGGCCACGCTGTTTTGACGATCGCAGGGCGCTGCTGCCTGTCAGTGGCTGGTGGTACTTAGCTAGACCTTCAATTGCAATAGTTATACCGGCACCAGTCGATTGCAAGCACCTCGTTTGCATCCTTACATCCCAGGATAAGTAAATGATGGAATCCTATCCAATGTACATACCTTTGTCCATCCATTCATCTTCTCCAGGCGTTTCTGAAAGGCGAAACCCAAATCTTGGCGACGAAGCCTTCCAGAACGCGGTCCAGTCCGTACCACGACGTGTTCCTCAAGTCTGAGCGAGGGAGCAGATGGTCAAGTCCGGTGCCTGCTCCCACCACGACTTCCGCGAGGTCTTCAGGAACAACATCGAGAAGAGAGTCAGGTTTGATAGTTTCTGTGTTGCCATCTCTTTAAATTAAGCCGGACTTGCAAAGAAGGATGGAAAAGGTTTCAGTATAAAATGAAATTTGTGATGAAGCAATAAATCAACATTTCAGATGTTTCTTCTGATTCGGAGATTTAAAGACCCAGAATCAATGAAATCTTAAGATTTTGAATAGCCTGATTCTTCCTTGTTATATTATCTCAGGCTACCAATCTAGCGGTTTTTACATTTAGCTAGCGTTTTATAACTTCGACAAGTAGGTTGCTTCCAAAATATCTGAGTATCGATAAAAGTAAAATTCATGAATACTACGATGTCCTGAGGACTTTCATTATAGCCACGACCTGCCATGATAAGGCTATTAAGTAATATTTTAGACACAGGCGTACTTAGTGAGTAATGTTTTTATCAATGGAGATAAGCTAATATAGGTACCTAACTAATAAATATTATTATGGTAAGCCTTAACGTCGGAATTTGATAGAATATGAAATAACATGGTGTAAACATATTTCTCAAGAGCTCTTTTGTTTAATTTAATTACCTTTCAAGCGTAACCTAATTCCTTTATTATTTCCTCCTTCACAACAATAAACTGTTACAGGTCTTTACCAGAAATCGACGGATTAAGTAAAGAAACAGTTCTAACTTCGTGGCGCGCTAAGTTGATTGTATTATGAAGGGAACAGGTGAGCTTTTACTTACTAACTTACTTTATGAATGACTGGGCAGATGCTAGGCTGGAGCGCAACAGTGCTTTAAAACTAACTTGAATTGTCGTTTTAACTTAAACATTAAGTGGAACGGAACATTATTGTTACTTAGTGAAACGTCTTTAGACCCTTACAATAGCGCTGCCTCTTCAGGAATCAAGAACGTACCTAAATTAGAATGAAATAACATTAAGTTTTTGAATGACTGCTTAAAAAGCTATTGAAAAGAAAAAGATATCACTGGCTTTCATTTTCCATTCTCCAACTCAAAAAGAGGGGTGTTATGAATCAATGAACCTGTACTCGTATATCTGTGTTCTAGAACGTGTCTTTCCGTCGCATCGTAGGTAACCCTCAAACTGATAGTCTGATCTTGATAGTTTTTGGATTTGAGTTATTCGAGAGCGTTTTGGCCATATTTTAAGAAAACTCAACAACTATTTAATAAAATTTAGTAGTTCTTCATCAATATCTTATTATTAAAACACAATTTTACTATCAAATAATTTATAAGTTTTGTTTCTGACACACTGTTTGCTAATCCACCAAGCCTAGCTGACGCCAAAAGATGTCCCAAAGGAAGTCGAAGCATGCCGCAGTGTGGTTGAAGCAGCGTTTGTACGGCTTGGGCATTGATGTGGGTGTGACCAGACAGATATGTGTGCAGTAGTCAATGTGGGAACGTTAATCCAGGGCCTGATTTATCATATAAGCTAACCAGTGGGGATGGCAATTGTATTAGTACAAAACGCAATTGACATTAAAAGGGTCCAAAAATGGTAGATAATAAGTTCTTGACTTTTGGACAAATCTTTTACAGAAAATGTTTCAATACTTAAGATCTTTTTGGAGAGTTCCTGATTCTGAGAGATGTCAGGCTTAGATCCTGGATCTATTCTTCTGAATCTGAATGTATAATATTCTATCCTGAATACCGATTGAAAAGTATAATGATTGGTATTAGACTTTCTTACACTTTATGTCTCACAAACTGTCATTGGCAAAAAGGCGCACAGAATTGTAAACTTGTTCTTCTACGACGAGATAACTTGGGGTTTTATCACAGACTTAGGTATATGTCTACTTTAAATACCAGCTTCTCACATGGATAAAAGTTCTTGCTATTTAGTAACTTTATACTATTGTACCAATGATAAGTAAGTATGAGATAAAATAAACTTTATTATTGTTTTAAAAAACAGTTGCATATTCGCTTGCCAATTGCGGTTCAGTTACTGTACAATTGCCACTACCTACACCCTAAATTCCTTTTAGCTAAAAGATGAAGCTAAATGACGCTGAGTTTACTAGTGTTGCTATTTCTTCCCCAGCCTGCACAAATTTGCAAAGGGTTCCACTTCCATCGTGAGCCTAGGGCATCCAAAAACCTAAGTCAGGCCCTGTCCCATTTACAATACATGGAACTCTGCTCATAATACTATTGTACATAGAATGACATACAACATTATGATCCATACACACGGATGAGTTTTAAATTACTTTATATATAAATGTTGATGTTAGAAATGGCAATGACATTGTGACATCATTACCGAAACTGTGTGCTTAACTTTTGCACTTAGTTGAATTCTAAACACGATGAAAAGAATGATTCTAATCTAATGTTTATAATGTTACAATATCATACCTATGTACAAAGTTAGATGGTTATTAAAAGTGTTTAATTTCGTTCTCTTAACAGTGTTCTTAACTTTGACAGTTTCCTTATAACCATTAGTGAAAGTTTAACGCCACAATCTCTTGAGGCTTCTTATTATCATTCCTGGCTAGGAACCACCTGTTTGTAATTAAATTGTGTAATCTAATAACCCACTGTATTATGTTCCTCTGAGGAACAAGATATCTTTCAAGAATCAGATAATCATCGAACTTTGTTCAATTGAATGTTTGGTGTCACAAATGTAGTGAAAAAAAGTTTAATCAGTAGCGGACACGTGTTAAAAAACTCATCTACAAATGTGTAACCCAAGTCACTTAGACGTAAAAACATTAGTAAAACCCTAACTTCACCGAATTAAACAATCTTGAGTTTGTATAGCATAGTACCACTTCTGATTCGGCCAAATGTTATTATGTATACGAAACTAGTGTCGCCTGCATCTCTCTCACTGTCTGTGTTTCTTTCCCTTTCTGTCACGACATGTCTCTCTCACACAATCCTACAGGAATAACAGGTATCCTCGGTCATGGTTTCCTAGTTACTTCATTATATAGTATGCTTTTGTCTTGGCTGTTGCTTGTTCGATGTTAGTATTGCATGCCTTCGTTGTTTCGTTATATTTTTTTACAGATACTCGTAAATGCAGTCTGTTCAGTCCGTTATTCATAAATATTTTGTTATTTTCAAATAATGTTATTTGTATATTTGATATTGTAAGTTTAGATAAAACTAATTGGATTATGAATAACGGATATATTTTTAAAACTTTAAAGAGGTTTCCTAAAGAATGCACAAGGGTTGGTATCCCACAAAACCGCCGACTGACTAAACATTCTTTTGGTGTTTTTTGACATTCTAAGACAAGTTCTAATAGGTAGGTATTTTTTTTAAACCATCTGTATGTATGAAAGTAGACCGTAGTTTTGAGCTTTTCCAAGGCAACTTCTAATACTCCTTGTTATGGTTAGTTTTCTTAAGTTTTTAAATCAAAGAATTACTTATTGTTACTTAAGCCTTGCATGTTTCTATTTTGTAGGAGGTACAAACTACTATTTCAATTACAAAGCTGAATTTACTGAGTAAACACTTCTTGAAACTTAACAATAACACTTTTAAAAAACAATGTACACATTTAGTTAGTTCAAAGAACACTAAATCTTTTAACTCACAATTTAATTACTTACAATACCACGTTCCTATTACCATACACATTTCTTTAAGCTTAACACTGATATTATAAATTATGCAGCTGGATTTTCGCTTTTAACTTGTGGTTTAAGTTAATTATTAGTTGTTTACAACTTTAGCTAACCAAATTTAATTTACATTTCCAATTGTGCTCAAGCACATTGTCGGAGTGAGTTTTATTATTCTTATTTCCTAAGAAAATGCGTCTACTAAGTTTTGTACCGTACCTCAAAGTAAAGAGTTTATTTTATTGAATTTATGAAACCGCAAAAATATTATTATAGTATTCTAAAGTAAGAGTCATCTAATGTTTCTGAGCTTCTTCAAGCCAACATTTATTCTATCCATTGGATAAACATTCATATTTTTATGTACTCGTATTTCTGTTACAAACAATACTTTTAGATTTTACTAACTTTAGCTGTTTAAGCAGTAAAACTAGTTACATATAAAATATCAAAGACCGTCAAAGTATTTTGTACTATACATACAAACTTCAGGTAAAATTACAGGATCCTGAAAAACTGGTCAGGTAGGTAAACTTTGACGATATTGTGAGAAAGTATAAGTAAAGATAACGGACTTAAAACTACAGAAATCTCTGACTTTGTTAGTTATAACATAAGTTAACAAATCTAACAGAATCTGTCTGGAAACTGTAGCAATTATGGGATATCATCATCAGCCTAGG
>CM062100.1:8532424-8566924 GCA_031163375.1 Conogethes punctiferalis | reverse complement strand
TATAGCTTAATAACATAGTTACGTGTATGCATAATCGATCATTAGTCTTTAATTCGTATCTTCATAACAGCAACCCCCATTTCAACAATCAACACAGTCATCAAGAACACAATGATATTTACTTTCATATCCACACTTCTAAAGACGCCACCGGCTAGACAATTCACTACCTTATTCCAAGGCCTAAAAAGATTATTAAAGTACTTTGACCGCACATCTGTGACCCCGTGTTAATTGGCACAAGGAATGCCCCCAAAGGCCGCTATGAGATAACAACTTAGGTATCCAGATACGCCGATAGTATACGAACAGCGCTATGTAAATAACATTGTAGAACTGCTAAATGACGCGCAGAAAATGACCAGTTAAAATAATTGGTACACAAAAATGAGATCGGTGAGTCGTTGGCCGTAAATCACTTTATCGAGGCGTGAAAGAGCGGTAGGTATGCTTTTTATTTAATTAATCGAACAATGACACGTAGTCGGTTATAAACGATCATCATCATTATCATCAGCCTATATCAGTCCACTGTTGACCACTGTTTGATCATGGGCTTCTCGCATCCTGCACTTGCCAGCCGTTCTGCGCAAGTCGTCACTCCACCTGGCCTGAGGGCGTTCTACACTACGTTTGCCGAGACGCGGTCTTCACTCCAGAACTCGTTTGAAACCTGACATGAAAGCTATTTTTCATAATTTTTCATGTACCCACTGAGCATTAGGCACTTTCACGTATGTGAGACTCACACCTCCAAGAATGGGCATCCCCACTAAACCCCCTTGTGTCGCAAAAACTTACAGGGATAGGTACGGGAAGCGCTGAAAAATGCGAATGCGGCCGTGTCCTTGCGCCTACCCAGCGTCTAATGACAAGCGGCCGGCACTCCTAATCCGAGTAGGGTAGGTACCCACCCATACCCCGGTATACCCTAAATTTGACCTTAGTCAACAATCCTGTTTAAGGGCGGGTTGATGACTGAACCTTAAAATTACTTCAAAGTTGTGCAAGTTTCCTCTCAATCAATCAATTTTTGACAGGCTCGGTGGCTCATTTGGTAGTGCCCTCTGCCTTCTGAGCCAAGGGTTGTGGGTTCGATCCCCGCACAGTACAAACATTTGTGTGCATGAACATGTCTGTTTGTATTGGTCTGGGTGTTTTCTATGTATAATATGTATTTATTTACAAAAAAAAAAGTATATAAGTAAGTTTATCAGTTGTCTAGTACCCATAGTACAAGCTTCGGCTTAGTTTGGGGCTAGGTGGCGCTGTGTGGCCCAGCGTGGCATGTCTTGGGTTATTTATTTATTTATTATTTATTATTAATAAGACTAGGAAAATATTAACTAATTATACTGAATTCGTAACACGTGTTATCATCACAGTTTATCGTCGTAGCCGAGAACGAATCGGCAATGAAAAGCCCCGCCCGGCCCGCTGACTCGTGGCCCGATCACTAATTAACATAAGACTCCTAATTGCGAACAGTTCGGATATCACACGCAGATAACGCTAATAAGATGGGTTCGTTGGAGAATCACAATTCATGCACCCTTTACAGCTATCTACGAAACATTAATAGGCTATTATGGTCAAAAATTGTAATTAGTCCGTCTTTTAGCTTATTCAAAAATAAATGGCACGTATTTTTTTATTTGTAAATTAGAGTAAAAATTACAAAGTTGTAGCCCGTTGAAATTACGCGTGACGTCACTTGGCGAGGCATGGGTGTGACGTCAAAGACTCCTACTCCTAACTTTTGATGCCTCGTATCTTTGCTATTGTTTATTTGAATGAAAAAAGGAAATCTCCTTCGCTGAAATCCGACCAGGAAAGTTGTATTATATTTACTCTACAATAATATGTTCTTATGTAAGTATTTTATTTTATTTAAGTATTTTATTGCTGTTTAATTTTATCCAACTTTGCAGCACACTACCTACATCTATTTCTGCTTGGCCCAATGGTTGACTGGTAGAGAATGCCTATGCGGCATTAAGTCCGCCTTTTGTACACTATTTCGATTGTGCAATAAAGTTAAAGTAAATAAATAAATAAAGATTTAATAAGATGATTGCATAACTCATTGAAACGTCAGGAATGCAAAAAATATGTTTATATCAACAACTTCCTTGTTGAAAAAATAATACAACAAATACTAACAGAAAAAAGATATCTCACAAGTTCATAGGTCATCCACGCTCCCCCCTATCCACAAACTAATATTTATCTGTCCGTGAGAGAAGATAAAATGTGACCTTTAGATCTGTAGAGCCCACTTCTCTTGAAACTCAAGAATCGTTCTTGTAGACAGTTTAACGATGGTCTATTGAGTGCATGCCACTATATAAATTTATCTAGCATAGAACGATCATCATTATTAGCCTTTAAACATCCACTGCTGGACATAGGCCTTTTTTTTCATAGAGTGTAATGCATTAGGCACCTTCATGCCGTCTCCGGGGGGAGGTGGCATGGTGTGTGGGACTCACACCTTCCAAAATGAGGGCATACCCACTAAACCCCCCTGTGTCGCCAGTTGCACGGGTAGCGCTGAAGCATACGGCCACATCTCTGCCTGCCCTGGCCAGCCGCAGATGATAAGCGGCCGGCACTCCTGGTTCGGGAAAGGCAAATACCCCTGCCTCCGGATCCGGGGAGCAAGAGTGCTCCCCGGGCGGACCTCATACAACGGTGTG
The DNA here is from genome assembly GCA_031163375.1 of Conogethes punctiferalis. Classification (NCBI taxonomy): domain Eukaryota; kingdom Metazoa; phylum Arthropoda; class Insecta; order Lepidoptera; family Crambidae; genus Conogethes; species Conogethes punctiferalis. The sequence goes on along the minus strand of CM062100.1, from coordinate 8,564,225 downwards.
GCTGTGGCTCAGGATGGAAGGGACGCAGGGAATACCCACTAAAAAAGGGGCGGAGCCGCGGGTCCTGGAATACCCAGCACTACCGCGACAAGGCACAGTCACTGGCGTAACTAAAGGAACCACGGTCCCTCACTTGAGAGGGCTTTAGCCATGAGACTGTGAACTCCGTAATGCTTGGCAATTTTTAGTGGTAGAGCCCCTTCAAAGATTTGCCAGGGGCCTTATATGGTATAGTTACACCGCTGGGCACCGTTCTATCTGTTCGTTATAGAAAAAAAACTACTGGACGGATTTTGACGAAACTTGGTACAATTATTCTTCATACTCCAGGCAGGCAGGTTATAGTATACTTTTCATCACGTTACGATCAATAGGAGCAGAGCAGTGATAGGAAGTGTTGGGAAAACGGGAGACATTTTTATCTGTATGTTTGATCGCGCATCACGCGAAAACTACTGCATGGAATTAAATGCGGTTTTCACCAATGTATTGCTAGAAGTCTAACTTAAAATTTAGGTACCAATTTACGGAAGTCCGTTATTTTGAAACCCGATATCCACGCGTGCGACACCGCCGGCACGGCTAGTACTTAATAAAATTTTATTTCTAAGCAAGCAACACATCATCTGCCTTGTTATAAACAATTGTCATTCAAATGTAACATTTGATGTCGCAACGTTTTCTAATGAAACTTATCTGAAGCAATTACAACTAGGAAGCCGTAAAAATACGGATCTTCCAAGCTACTCTAATAGGTAAATAAAAATAAATTCTTGATAGTGTGTTATTAAATATGTTTTTGTAAAGTTCTTAAAAGTTATCGGCAATAACAGTTTGGTAAAGTAATACGAAAAAGGGAAGAAAATAGGTAGGTAGCTAAGTATCATAACTACGTATATTATGATACCTACCCGCAAAACAAGTGCTCAAATACATTTTAGGCAGAGCTAAAGTAGCTATAAGATCAATGTATAACGATGTCTGATATTTATTATTAAGTATTACCCTAATAACCATTACAAATACAGCTATATTTAGCAACTTCCTCCTTTTTTACAAATCTTTCATAAAATAGTAGAGGTTGGTACAAACAGGACGTAAAAAGCTCCACTATTTAATAACTAGATTTTTAAAAGAGCCTAGAGAAGGTTTCTATGCATATTATAGAGTTATCGAGAAACCATGATAGTTTTAGGTGGGCCGCACACATCCTGAATTCCGAATTAAAATTCAGATTTGCAGAAATAATGCTCTACTTACATACAGCGCTTCAGCATTTTATATGTAAGCAGAGCAATATGTCTGCAAATCTGAATTTCAATACGGAATTCCAGATCAGAATTTCGAATGTGTACGGTCCACCTTAAGGATTTATAAGTAATTTGTTTTCTTAAATACTCAAAGGAAAGCGAGGCGGGGCGCTAATTTACAATAATTCCGCCTCAGAAAGTCGTCACAATTATTAGTTTTAGCTAGGTATAATGACGTAACAAATCGGTCATTTGACAAACGCCGAATCCCGCGCACGTGCTTTCTGCGTGACTGTGACATGCTGCCTCTGTGATAACAATAATGTAGGTTAATTACGAGAGTTATATCACGCAGAGTTTGTTTTGTTTGTAGTAATGTTTAAAAAAACCCGATAAGCACCGTACACGAGCCATGCTTAGTATTGTCTTAAAATCTCTCCGATATTTCAATATTCGCTATAGCTTTATCGTGAAACGATTGTTTTAAATAAGTTTATGTCATGTAAGGTTCACTGATAGTGATAATACAATTAGTTGTAGGTGATTTGTAGCTTTGATAGTGTTATCAATAGGCGTGTATTTAGGAAGCTTTTTTGTAGCGGTTAAAAATGGCAGGTTCCTGATGATAAGTGAAACTTAAGCTCTTTTCCTGTCGCAAAATTCTGTGCTGTTAAACTCAGATTCTTGTCAGTTTACTTTGTTATGCCAATCCGCCCAGTAGCGGCGTTAGGGTAGGGCGAGGCTGGGCGACCGCCCGGGGCGCCGGATAAAAAAGGGCGCCGCAGGCGCCCTTTTTTATCCGGCCCATTGTCTTGGTTCGAGGAATCCCATAATTAAGCGAAAATACTTTATGTTGGCAACACTTGAATTTAACGAAGTATACAATTGTTAGTTCGGAATTCATTTTATCGGGAATCCCCGATCATGAACACACATTGCCAATCTCTTTTTAACCAATTGATTTATCCGAAGCGAAGCGAGGAGCGGGCTGCTAGTTATTATAATAAAGAGGTAACATTTTATTATTTAACTAAATGTTGGGCGCGGGGCGGGCGGAGAAATATGTGGCTTCTAAAAATGTCTAATTCCCATACGTTGATGATCGTGATTTTTTCGTACAAATCTGTGGACTCTCACAAAACACAAATATTTTGCTGCCTTATCAACGTTAGCTTGATTATACGACCTTATTTCTATACACGGGAACTAAGTTCGAAAAATATAAGTAAAAATTGCTATCCCGAATATAGCGCGTGTTTGTTATCCTTTTTAGGGTTCCGTAGCCAAAATGGCAAAAACGGAACCCTTATAGATTCGTCATGTCTGTCTGTCTGTCTGTCCGTCTGTATGTCACAGCCAGTTAATTCCGAAGAGCTGTAAGAGCTACATTATTAAAATTTGGTACGTAGATGTATTCTGTTAACCGCATTAAGATTTTAAAGTAAAATCAGAAAAAATTTTGGGGTTCCTCATACATGGAACTGAAACTCAAAAATGTTTTTTTTCATCAAACCCATACGTGTGGGGTATCTATGGATAGGTATTTGAAAATGATGTTGAGGTTTCTAACATCATTTTTTTCTCAGATGAATAGTTTGCGCGAGAGACTCTTCCAAAGTGGTAAAATGTGTCCCCCCCCCCCCCCCCCCCCCCGTAACTTCTAAAATATGGGCACTATAAAACTGAAAAAAATATATGATGTGTATTACTATGTAAACTACTAACGAAATTAGTTTTAATGAAATCTAGACAGTAGTTTTTTTTAAACATCATAAATCAAATTACCAAATTTTTTACATTCAATCAGTGGTACGGAACCCTACGTGCGCGAGTCCGACTCGCACTTGGCCGGTTTTTTTTTTGTTTCACCAGGGAGAAATGCAGTTTACGCATACCCGCTGCCCGGGGGAGCAGCAGGTTATGTGGGACTCGCTCCGCGTCGGCAGAGAATACCCACTAAAAAACCCTGGTTGCCACCGTCAAATGCGCCTTGGGTTGTGGCGACACGGGTCCTTCACCATAACTCCGTGAAGCCACCAGCGCTCGTCTGCTAGGCAGACTCGGCTTGGCCCCCCCACTTGGGGCAGCCTAGGGATCAGTCCTGTAAAGGACGTCTCCCTCCTCCAAGGACGGGGTTCGTGCGATACGTGGCCGACACCCCCGTGCCGACCTCGCGGAACCCCGTCGGGCGTGCAGCCGCCGCCGCAGGGTGGATTTTTATTGTGGTTTTCTCCACTTGAGCTCGCGCCTCCTGGTCCCGACCGAAGTCGGGATAACAGGCGGTTTTTTAATGTGGTTTGCTCCACTCCGGCCGGCCAATTAAGGCAAGCCCCCTGGTCCCTCCTGCGAGGGGAAACAGGTTGCCCGGCGAACAATCCAAAATGGACCTATCCGATGGCCACGAGAACCGTGACCGACGGACCCGCCGAGCCGCGGTGATACACCGCCATCCCACGCCCTCAGGCAACGTCTTCTACCAAAGTGATATCCTCGCTCAATAGCGTTTTAATGTTTATTATTAAGTCTTAAGTTTTCACGATTCATACAAAATGGCAAAAACGGGACCCTTCTGGATTCGTCATGTCTGGTCTGTCTGTCTGTCCGTCCGTATGTCACAGCCAGTTTATTCCGTAACTATGAGAGCTACATTATTGAAATTTGGTGCGTAGATGTATTCTGTTAACCGCTTTATGATTTTAAAATGAAATCAGAAAAAAATCTAAAACTTTTGTGGTTCCCCATACATAGAACTGAACCTCAAAAAATTTTTTTCATCAAACCTATACGTTTGGGGTATCTATGGATAGGTATTTAAAATGATGTTCAGATCCCCGACATCATTTTTTTCTAAACTGAATAGTTTGCGCGAGAGACTCTGCCAAAGTGGTAAAAAGTGTAACTTCTTCTCGTAACTCCTAAAATATAGGCATGATAAAAGTGAAAAAAAATATATGATGTGTATTAGGTACTATGAAAACTACTAACGAAAATTGGTTTGAACGAAATCTAGACAGTAGTTTTTTTTTAAACGTCATATATCAAATTACCTAATTTTTTTCACTTAATCGGTGATACGGAACCCTACGTGCGCGAGTCCGACTCGCACTTGGCCGGTTTTTTCATATGGGATTGAATTGAAGTTGGAGGGCGCTGTCGAAATCTCGCCCAGGGCGCTGGTAGTGTTAAAACCGGCACTGAATCCGCCGGCATAGTCTACTTACAAAAAATAGTTTACTTCACACATAATTTCACAAATTCACTTTTATTGCTATAATTGCGTGCACGTTTATAACTTTTATATAAAAACTATAGTCTCTAACAGAAATGAAATATGTTTGCTTTCCGATATCGCGAACCTAAGAATGAAAATTGCTTTCGATAGTTACTTATTAGAGAAAGACTATCAGACATGTAATATGTTTTCCGGTATCGCGATCCTAGAGATGACAACGACATGTCTGCAATGCCAGGGGCACAGCCATGCCGCTACCTACCGTGAGGAGAGAGCTCTCTTTAAACCTCGTTTGAAAAAGGACGTCGTAGCGATCAGGAAACACCGCGGCTGGGAGGTCGTTCCAGAGTTTGCAAGTCCGTGGCAGAAATGAACGCTGAAAACGAAGTTCGTATGGAACTATACGTTTGATCTTAAGGTCCGCTAACTACCAGTTAGTCCGTTATCTGTGCACGCGCCGGCCGGCTGATACTTTTATCTGTCAGAGGAATCTGCTCTCTGTATGTAAACAAATTCCGAGTAAATGGTCCAACTGCCCAGTTGTATCGTGGGAAATCTTTGAGGTTTTATCAATTATAATTAATATGTCGGTTGATTCATGGCTGTGAGGTAGCAAGCTGATTTCAGACGTCACAAGTCACGCAAAATGTTTGAAACTGTACTAATTAGTGGGTGTTATTGGTTTGGGGGGGCTTTGTCCAGCAGTGGACGTTTGGCTTGTGATGATCATGAGTACCCACTGGACCCAAATCTGTGATTTGATATTAGGTAAAGTATGGAGTTTGACAATCCGTTGCATAGCCACAAAATCTAATCGTACGTATAAGGAAACAACGTTGTTTTATACTATGTAGAGATTACATGTGTATTGATAAGATTTGTTAAGTCCTGTTGTGTTGCCGACTGATATGTAACAGATAGTGAGGATGAAAGCTATCATGTGCACGAGTTGTAAAAGTAAAAAGTCAGCCAAGTGCGAATCGGACTCGCTCACGAAAGATTCCGTACAAGATTCCGTACAAATCAATTATATCAAGAATGAAGTTAATTAGATATTAAGTAGGTATCTGTATTACACTTAAGAAAGAGCGGAACCCCCTGGCACAGGCAATCACAAGCTTAAAAGGGGGCTCCAACAACTATATGTATACGTATTACCCTGATACCTAATAAATAATTTTTGATTTTTTTTGATTTTTTTTGAAGATCGGTTAACTAAAGCTGACACATTCACAGGATTCTCATTTATGTAAAGAACTTCACTACATACCTAGTAGCAAAAATAAAACTATTACTGACCCCATGATAACACCCTCGATTAATTTTATTTTTATTAAATTAACGGACTGAGCAATATATAAATATGAATGATATATTATACAGATTACGTGACATAGAATTACAATTTCAACTGTCTAGCTATCATGTTCATGAAATACAGAACGGGCTGACAGATAGTATAAGAGTCAAACGACCAACGCGACGTCGATCTTCTCTTACGTGAATAATGTCCACGAACATTCACCCATAACTGTACCCGGCCTTCATGCCGGGTACCCGTGGGTCGTCATCGATGTTGCCGGTAGGCGGCGGCGCGACTCCTTATTATCGTAATAACTACGCTTACCTTGTCCATTCCAACGTTTCTATGCAATCCTTTCTCACACTCTTTACCATTCCACCATTTCCAATTCCAATGGTCCTTCCTCATTGCTGTTCTGTCTTCTTCCTTTGTCTTTTTCCAGTGATTCTTTCTCCTCCATCCATCCGTACGTCGATCCTTTTCTTGCCTCTCCATTTTTCTAGTGCTCTGCCGCGCCAATCCTCCGCAGCGGCCGGGGGCCGAAACTCTCCACGCCAATAAACACTCATTGGCAGTCGTAAATAACTTTTAGTAACTTATAGTTCATAAACTTACTATTCCGGCTAAAAGATTTAGCCGGTATTTATTACTTTTGATAAATTAAATTATGAAATGTTGTTTACATACTACTTTCAATGTTTTTGTGTCCGCAATTTTATTTGGAATCTCTGTTTGCGCCATCATAATCACGACTCGTAATGCATTCACGAGCTCTTAACGCGATGTCGTCTAATATAGGTGTTTATTTATATAATTAGTTAATTTTAATAATGTTTTAACATGTCCCTTTGTTACGGTTACTTTCATAACATTATAAGTACTGTATTGACAACAGCTGTGACGCGCGCGTATGAGTGGCCCGCACTCGTACGCGACTTGTAACTTATTTAGCGACTTTTAAGCGATAATGTTTTCTAATAGAATTTAGAGATCGCCTGATTAGGTTTGTTAACAATTCCTTAATTTATTATAACGTGCTATCTTATGTTAGTTTATGGTGAGATAGCGCTACTTATGCAAGGGACCGGATATGCTTCCTTACAGCTCGGCCATCCTACATATCGGCGCGTCCCGCCGCCGAGTAAGTTCAGTTTGATAATAATAATAATGATGATTTTACGTATTTTATTCTTTACAACAGAAGTCAGACTTAATATTGTGTGTTGTGTAGATACTTTCAGTTAGTCTTTAATTAGTCTTTACTCATTATTACTTTACCATATTACACGAATTAAATGACTCATAACACACTCCTTACGCTTTTTATGTTAAAAATACCCTAAATTAACAAAATAGTAACTAATAATCACTTTCATCACGTTGTTATATCGTAGCCACACACTCCTCGTGACATTACGCTGTGCTAAATTAACACTTCAATACTCGTAGTTGATTGTTACTTATACGAGTATTGCAGGCATTAAGTGTATCATAATATAATCATAAATTATACAACTCTTTACGTCCTTTGTTAATGACGTTACTTTGATTAATTAACGAAATAATCAATAATTATTACTCAAACTGAGTATTAAATGTATCATAACGTTCGTAACACACAACATCTCTTGCGCCCTTCACTAATGACGTTACTTTGACAAATTAACGAAACTAATCATTATTTATACTGAGAGCATTAAATCTATCATATCATTCATGACACATACCATCCTTTACGCCTTCCATTCATGACTTACTATGATCAATTAACAAGGGAATCATTAGTAGTTACGTTTATCATATTGCGAGTTTCAATCGTATCGTAACGCACACCATTCGTTACGCCCTTCTATAATGATGTTACTACTTGTATGATCAATTTACAAAACCATCGCTAATAATTACTTAGGTATTATTGTATCATCATAATACACAGTAAGTACTCTAATTCTTCATAAATAATAGAGTCAATGCGTTAGATTAATAAGACAATAGACATGATTTGTGTAAATCATTTAAATTATTAATCACAGTTGTTACGGAGTTAAGCAATTACGTACTATTTTCAAGATGAGCCTGGTGCATCATCTGTGTCTAATTAGGAACTACTCACTATCAATAAAACTTTCTCAAAAACTTACCATGCCTTCGTGCGATCAGTCGCCATTACATTTCGTGTGTGGGGTGTTCTTACCACTCCATTTATGGGTAATGTTTCAAGATGCGATATGGTCCTCGGTACCCTGGGACCAGTTCCTTCAATTTTCCCTTCTCTTGATGATCACGAGGTCTCCGGTCACGTACTCTCGTTCATAGTCGACATCGGCTTTCTTCTTGGCTCACTATCCTTTAATCCTAATACCTACCTCGGGTCCGAGTGTTGTTCTAAGTACAGTTGTGTTGAGGCCAGTACGGATATCTGAGCGCGTTTGCCCCTTTGTGTGATTAATTCTTTCCACTTACCTATTCACTCTTGGTAAGTCCACAGTGTTGTATAATTATTAATTGTGTGTTTGATGTTGAAATATTTTCTTCAAATCATAGCTAGTGAAGTGGTCCTTTGATCAGCAATTAGTCTTCTTGTTGGTCACAGACCCCATTAATATGGGTGCATTCGAGACGGATGTTCGCCTACTTCTTTATGAGTCATGTCGTCGACAGTGATGCGACTTATCTTGGATAAAAGTGATCGATTGCTTCCGACTGATTTCGGACATGGCGGCTGCTTCGACTTCTAATTAAGTCTGTGCTGATGCGTACGAAGATGATTTCACACATTACATCACATCTTCTAGATAAAAGTATCTTCTACATGACTGCTCGTTATGGTTGATCAGTCATGACATGACTGCTGCATTATTCTGACCCTAGTTGGTTGGGATGTTCCCTTGAAACTAAAATATCCCAAGTCATAATGGTTCTTTTGACGACTTTCCATCGTATGCCCTTAGGTAGGTAGGTAGTGTACTACCCATAGTGTATCATTATCATCACTTCTTACTTACCTTATAATTTACTACGTACTTTTTGCTTTTCTTGCTTGTACGATTTCAGTGATTTATTTTTACAAATTGTCAACATGTCCTCATTAAGTATTTTCATCTGGTTTCTCTGTAAAAGTATGGCCTAGTATAGCCCAATACTTCACGGCCCCATCTGGAACTATAACAACTTCAGTCAGCTCTATGATGTCTTAAACAAAAACATTAATTTCACATTTATTTATAGCGCTAACAGGAAGGTCTCCGAAACGTTTCGGGGATGGTAGTTAAGAGGTGTCCACATGCAAGTCCAGTAGTCCAGTTTCACACTCTCTTATCAGTAACTATGCTCCCAAGGTTCACATGGCACAGCAATTCCTCCTAATTGAAGGTTTAATTCGATCTCTTTCTAGAAAGATGTGTCAGAAATAAAAAGGATCATAGACGTAATACATCGAGTCCAATAAGTATAAGAGTATCAAGTTGTTGTCACTTTATGTCCCATTGTCATGGTTATCGCAGTAACTTATTGGCACAGCAAACGATATAAAAATTTGTTATTCATGCTAACATCACTTTAGCATAATGCTCTTGGTAGCATTGGTGTATATTTGTGCATTCCTGTCAGAATGTCACTCCAGGTCAAAGGAATTAATTGGTTTAACAGTTTTGAATACCCGAGCACCTTATTTTTTTTCTCTTTTTACAGCTGTCTAGTGTTGTACTAACCCTAATACTACACAATTTTTTTGTTAATATGATGCATACCAGCAAATCAGGTCTTCACCAGCTAGGATTCTGTTGGCTTATGTTCCCACTCTTCTTATAATATACAAACCTGTGGTCAAATTCTCGAACCACCGCCTTACAAATCCTGTCAATTTAGGTAACAAGATGTGGGTAATTTCCTTCTCACCCCTGTTGGACCAAATAGAATTAATTGATCCCTAGTAGTCATCTATGAACTGCACTAAGGTCTGATGCGTCAAACCAAGCTTATCTCAACTACCATCATTACATTTTCTTATGTATGAGTCCTTACACTTCACGACATGCCAAGTACACTGTTCTTTATTCATAGGGTTTTTAGTTTTTATTTTATTTTAACTACTGTATCAAAAGTGGTCTACTTTTCCCACTATGTATCAAGTCCATGACGCCCGTGTCAACAGAACTACCAACAGAACAGAAGTCTCTGTTGACCTATTTTATTTTATTTATTTATTAGGTTTGCTAACACATTACACATAAATCCTTATAACTAACATGGAACAATGGTTCTATGCCTTATGTGTAACCCAATTATAAGCAAACTACTTATAACAAAATTATACTATAATACAGTAATAAATCACCTATCACAGTAGGCAAGACAACGGTCAGTTGTCTCTCGTTCAATCTCTTGTCAACGTGTATTACGACCGATTGTTAGTATTTGCAGACTAACCTAGGTCCATTGGATTTGGCTCTATTTGACGCCTGATAACTGATTGCAAATCAGATACGCAAATTACATTCTAGTTTACACAGATAGCGTAGTAACTTTATTTGGGAACGATAATTTTATAGCAAAATGAATAATATGTAATATACTCACTTTTTTTAATATTATTATTATTAGTCTTTACCGTAGTATCTGTCCGCTAGGCCTCCTCCACCTCTTGCCAAACTTATCTATATGTGGCCAATCTTGTCCATGTCGCTCCTGCAGCTTTCCTGATATTGTCCACCCATCTCCCGTGTGGACAACCCCTTTCCTTTTCAGGTGGCTCAAAACCCAAAACATAATCACTCTTGACTCTGCCTCACACTTGTCGCTGCCTCGCACAGTATGGCCTGCCCACTTTCAGCAGATTAGTAATTTGCGAATGTTCTTGTTCCAAATAGTTCTCACAACTATTCAGCTCCATTTAGTTCTTGCAACTATTCGGCCCCATAATAGTTCTCACAACTATTCAACCCCGTATAGTTCTCACAACTATGCGGCCACATAATAGTTCTCACAACTATTCAGCCCCATAGTAGTTCCCACAACTATTCAGCCCCAAATGGTTCTCACAACCATTCAGCACCATATAGTTCTCACAACTATACAGCTCCATATAGTTCTCACAACTATTCTGCTTCATATAATAGTTCTAACAACTATTCTGCTTCATATAATAGTTCTAACAACTATTCTGCTTCATATAATAGTTCTAACAACTATTCTGCTTCATATAATAGTTCTAACAACTATTCTGCTTCATATAATAGTTCTAACAACTATTCTGCTTCATATAATAGTTCTAACAACTATTCTGCTTCATATAATAGTTCTAACAACTATTCTGCTTCATATAATAGTTCTAACAACTATTCTGCTTCATATAATAGTTCTAACAACTATTCTGCTTCATATAATAGTTCTAACAACTATTCTGCTTCATATAATAGTTCTAACAACTATTCTGCTTCATATAATAGTTCTCACAACTATTCTGCTTCATATAATAGTTCTCACAACTATTCCACTCTGCATAGTTCTCACAACTATTGAGCTCTGTATTGTTCTTGTTATCACCACATAATGGCAATATGAGCGAGACCGCTCCTGCACATGGCTAGGTAACAACACCCTTACTCTGCTTACCTCCAAGTCATCCCTTTATCCAACTCACATACTATGTTTGCTGCCACTCACATTCCGTTGGTTCCATCATTGTCTATCTCACAATTCGTATACTCTGGCACCATTGCATGGCAAGTTTCGTTTTCGTCATCCATCTTTATCTGAAATTAAAAGTCAATTCCATTATAGCCTTAGTCTTATCTGCGGAGAGTGCAACTGACTAGTAGTGAATCTCTGCCCATGGGGTGCCATTCACAAGTTGCCAGTCAACCCCAAGAGAAAGAAAAGAAGTACCTACAAATGATAATACTGTTATAATGATGGATCACAAAGAGAAATCATATAATTTTTTTTTCCCATCTTCAGTTTCAACACAGCGGCTCTGAGTGACAAGTTTTACACTCTGACTAAGTTGGGTTGTGAAAGTATGCTAACACTCGAATTAAAATGAGTTACTTGTTCATGTAAGTAATACTGGGGTGACTATGGAAATGGAAGTAGGTAGTGACTGCATCATCTACTCGCTCCAAGTCACTCTCGCCTGCCCGTAGTCGTCCCGCCGAATAACAAAAGAGGTTCTAGCAACCAGCTGGTAGTGATATAACCATCACGACCGAAGGTGCAGTTAGATACCACTGTACACGGGTAGAGCCTAGGGATGTGTGACCAAACTGACGAACAACTGAAGAGGCCCACGTCCCGCAGTGGGCCACGATAGGCCAATGTAACGATGATGATCAAGTATTACTAACTTATATAAAATTTCTGGCTCACCTAAGATATACGCTCGACAAATTTCTCGACACTAGGTACACGCATTTGTTCTGCTCCGGCTACCTGCGCGACTTTTTCATGTACTTTTCCAGGGTAGCCCCGCGGCGCCATTTTCAAAATTTATGATATATATGGACTTACTCAAATAACCAAGCTAGACGTTGAAGGTACCTAATAATATTAATAGGACCCTTGCTGCATCCTTACACGATTTTCGCCATGGATCTGAAAAGATCTTTAATAAAACACGACGCGCGGCGTAGCGTAGACGGTCTCACACTCGCTATAAAGTTGCAAAGTCTACACTCACCATCAATTAAGGCGATATCGGGTACCGCGGCTTTATGATTGTCATATAGGAAAAAAAAAATTATCACTTTCCACTACACAAATAAGGAAAATTTAAGCAAGATAGGCACTGTTGCAGTTGTGCCTGCGGTCATTTATGGGCTGGGATAAGCAAGTGACTTGCACAAGTACAAGTACTTGCCTATCGCACTTCTGATTTATAAGAGTCAAACGACCAACGCGACGTCGATCTTCTCTTACGTGAATAATGTCCACGAACATTCACCCATAACTGTACCCGGCCTTCATGCCGGGTACCCGTGGGTCGTCATCGATGTTGCCGGTAGGCGGCGGCGCGACTCCTTATTATCGTAATAACTACGCTTACCTTGTCCATTCCAACGTTTCTATGCAATCCTTTCTCACACTCTTTACCATTCCACCATTTCCAATTCCAATGGTCCTTCCTCATTGCTGTTCTGTCTTCTTCCTTTGTCTTTTTCCAGTGATTCTTTCTCCTCCATCCATCCGTACGTCGATCCTTTTCTTGCCTCTCCATTTTTCTAGTGCTCTGCCGCGCCAATCCTCCGCAGCGGCCGGGGGCCGAAACTCTCCACGCCAATAAACACTCATTGGCAGTCGTAAATAACTTTTAGTAACTTATAGTTCATAAACTTACTATTCCGGCTAAAAGATTTAGCCGGTATTTATTACTTTTGATAAATTAAATTATGAAATGTTGTTTACATACTACTTTCAATGTTTTTGTGTCCGCAATTTTATTTGGAATCTCTGTTTGCGCCATCATAATCACGACTCGTAATGCATTCACGAGCTCTTAACGCGATGTCGTCTAATATAGGTGTTTATTTATATAATTAGTTAATTTTAATAATGTTTTAACATGTCCCTTTGTTACGGTTACTTTCATAACATTATAAGTACTGTATTGACAACAGCTGTGACGCGCGCGTATGAGTGGCCCGCACTCGTACGCGACTTGTAACTTATTTAGCGACTTTTAAGCGATAATGTTTTCTAATAGAATTTAGAGATCGCCTGATTAGGTTTGTTAACAATTCCTTAATTTATTATAACGTGCTATCTTATGTTAGTTTATGGTGAGATAGCGCTACTTATGCAAGGGACCGGATATGCTTCCTTACAATAGACAAACAACGCAGGTTTAGTAATAGGTTCCCGTTTTTACCCTTTGGCTACGGAACTCTAGAAAGAACATAAGCCTGCCTCTGTCCTTGAGATTAAACGATTAATAAGTATAATGTAAAATAATTACTGATACTCTCTTTCAACGAATCACAACTGGATTTATTTATTGATAAAAGTATAAACGGATATAGATAAAAAAATTGCAAATTTTATATCTAAATCTATTCATACTTGCAAGTCATACACTTGAGCTGTTCTAAGTTTCCACGTTCCCGATGATAATCGCCATAAGATAATGTAGCCGATAACATGCCCAGATCATCAACAATTTAAATAAAATGTTTCCTCAAAGAGGTGCTTATCTATCCTAAACTACTTAGAGCGACAATGCCTTTAATTTTCGATTCTACCAGGGCTCTAGGTGCGGGTTATGTGGGGCTTACTCCTATCTAGCGGAAGAAGAGAGAGAGGCAAGAGAGGTAGGGCATAGCGAATTTAAGAGAGGTAAGGCATAGCGAATATTCGCTCGAATTGAGCCGCCCGTCCGGGAAAGGACCTCCCTATAGAATACCGCATTCGAATGACCTCTGGGTCGTGTTTCTGCTGGTGAGTACGGTTTCCGGAGCTCGTGCGGGGTTAAGGTTGGGCCGGCATGGCGGTGGCAACTGACAGGTAACTGACCAGTTACTTGCCCGTTGTCACAGCGACTTGGGCTTCTCTTTTGCTTTCCATCAGGGGTAGGGAAGCCATTATGTCGAGCCACTATAAAAATAAAACCCTGTGTAGCCCGGCGTGGCAAGTCTGGGGCTATTATTTTAAAAGGATATTTTCATATTCATTGTATGGAATAAGATCGGTATCATAAGTACTGTTTTTAACATAGATCCAAATCTTAGTTTAGATTATCTGGCGCTTCTTTTTATTTATAGCCATGACAAATAATGTGAAATAATATTAGGCAATCTTGTCACCTTTACACGATTTCATCATTTACAGATAGGTAAGTACCCACCTGCCTGTTAGATATTACATCCTTTAAGGATACCGCCAGATCTGCTATTATTATCAATCTTATTAGCATGTTATGAAAAGGCAAGCAGTTATGACTAACAACAAAATAAAAAATAAAATAAAATAAAATAGTTTATTTCAGCAAATAGATTCACTAGTAATACTTTTGCACGTCAAACTTTTTTCCTACCAGCACTTCGACGTGTAGCCTGCTGAGAAGAAGTGCCGCAACAAACTCAACAGTTAGCCTTTTTTAAAATATATAATACAATACAATAATATCGTTTTAAAAAGCGCAAGCGAGCAGACTATCATGTCCATGTAATATTGTCATCCATATAATCTTGTACTTTATAATAACCTTTTGACATTAAAATGGACTTAATGCGAGATTTAAATCTATGTATAGGTAGATCAACAATATTTTGCGGTATTTTGTTAAACATTTTTACACTTTGTCCTATGAATGAGTTACCAGTTTTACGAAGCCTGAGATTGGAAACAGCAAGTTTGCTCTTAATTCTAGTGTTGAACTGATGAAGATCTGAGTTTTTACTATATAAATGTATATTCTTACGTACAACCATAATGCAGTCAAATATGTACTGTGATGCCACAGTTAGGATGTTAATTTCTTTAAATAATTCTCTAAGTGATTCGCGAGATTTAAGTCCATATATAGAACGGATCGCCCTCTTCTGTAATACAAAAATAGTTTGTATGTCAGAAGCTGATCCCCATAGGAGCAAACCATATGACATAACACTATGGAAGTAACTAAAATAAACAAGTCTCGCCGTTTCAATATCAGTGAGTTGCCTAATTTTTTTAACTGCATATGCAGCTGAACTGAGTCTTCCTGCCAGGGCTTCTATATGAGGAGCCCACTGTAACTTGGAATCCACAGTAATCCCTAAAAAGGTCGTAGACTCAACAAGCTCAATGTGTTCACCATTCATAATTATATTAGTATTTACTTGCCTCACATTAGGCATCGTGAATTTAATACATTTTGTTTTATTAGAATTTAAAAGTAAATTATTTGTGTTAAACCAATGCAATACCTGCGAGAGAGCATTATTTACTTCGTCAGATACTTGCTTATGTCTGTCAGTTTTAAAAATTAGAGAAGTGTCATCCGCAAACAATACCGTCTCACATAAGCCTTCAGCAAAATAAGGAAGGTCATTTATATATATTAAAAACAGCAATGGTCCCAATATAGAGCCCTGGGGCACTCCCATACGTAGTAAGGCGCCAGAAGAATCAATTCCGTTAATAACAACTTTTTGAATTCTGTCAGTTAGATAGGACTCTAACAAACTTAAAGCAACATTCGAGACGCCATAATGCCGCAACTTCAGAAGTAAGATTTCATGATTAACGCAATCGAATGCCTTAGATAAATCACAGAAAACACCTACTGCATCCTGCTTATTTTCCCAAGCACCAAATATATGTTTCATCAGCGCCACTCCTGCATCAGTAGTGGACTTACCTTTTGTAAAACCAAATTGCTTTTTATGCAATAACTCATTTTCCTTAAAGTGAAATACTAATTGGTTAAAAATTATTTTTTCAAAGATCTTACTAAGCGCTGGTAAAACAGAAATAGGTCTAAAATTGGATGGGTCACTTCTTTCACCAGACTTAAATAAAGGAACAATCTTACTGTATTTCATCAAATTTGGAAACTGACCTATATCTACACACTCATTAAATATGATTGCTAAATGTGAGGCAATGGTGGGTATAATGGTTCTTAATACCACTACTGAAATTCCCCACAAATCCTCTGTCTTTTTTAAGTTAAGTTCGTTAAAAGTTTCTAAAATCGTTATATAATCAATATGGCTAAATTTAAAATTGTTGAAACATTCATCCACATTTGCTTTGAGAAGAGATTCAGCTGCAAGCGGACAAGAATTTATTTTACTTGTTGTTATTAAAGGTATATTGGAAAAATAAGTTTCACTTTAGGTTTATAGGTAAATTTAATCACTAAATGACTTACTTGACTTATTGTCCCCTGGATGGGGCAGAGATTTTTAAGTGGAGATAGTTGAAGGCATGGAGCGTAACATAAGGCTACATTTTGCCCCTTTCTGACATAATAAACACTTCTGTGACACACCTACATGAACGCGGGCGCAGCTAGTTCTATTATAAAACGAAGTGAGTTTTGAGAATAAGTATCCTTAATCTTTAAAACTAAACAATGGATTTCAAAGCGGGTTTTTAAAGTATAATATAATATAGCCTATGTTCAGCGCAGATACTGTAGCTATCCGACGGTGAAAGAATTATTCAAATCGGTCCAGTAGTTTCGGAACCTATTCGTATCAAACAAACAAACAATCAAATCTTTCCTCTTTATAATATTAGTTTAGTTATAGCCTGATTCAAGAAGAAGGTCTATAGACGTATAAAACAAGCGTAATTTAATAGAAAAAATACAGCAAGCGCACTCTTATTCTTTTTTTATAATTTGTTTTGTTTTTAGCCAAGGATTAACCTTTAATGTTTAACAAAAATTCTTTTTACTACTTTTAATAAGTAGTTTTTGTTGAAATGTCCCGTTCTGAGTTCTCACTCTTATGGCAACAGCTGGACCAACAAGGCTCGAATGTTTATTACCTAGTACGTATCTAGGTCGTGCCCTTAGATAGATAGATAGATAGATATTCTTTATTGCACAAAAACAAACATTTACAGACAAGGTATTACAATAAACTAGTTGTACAATTTAGGCGGTCTTATCGCTAGTAAGCGATCTCTGCCAAACAACCTTCAGGTAAAGGAAGTGTGCTATTCTGAAGAGAGGGGCAAGGTCGTGCAAACTCTTCAATTATATACCTAAATAAATATATATAAATATGTACCTACCTATATACAAATAAATATATATTAATAAGTACAAATTTCCCTTGACTGCTACGACCAGGTGAACTGATTAATGTGCAAATATACTAGTCTGCGGAATGCGCCGGCCAAAGTGCACTTGCCCACAAAAATGCGGCGTAGGCGCAACTGTTGAGGCCATTGCGTCATGAAGCCTCTGGACTTTGGTCGAGGGAAATAGATCGAGCGGTGAGAAAAGCGGTCGCTAGGTCGCGAGGCAACTCTGTAGCTTTCCGTTCGATTCTGCCAACTTGCAGGGCTATTAACAATGTCAATTTAGACTAGAATAAAGATATAGTTCTTGATGATGATAGATATAGTTCTTGAACCGAATGGCCAGGTGCGAAGCGAAGGCAAGAGACCCGATGACCCTTACACCTTGGAAGATGGGTCGTCCCCTAGTATAGGACGCTACATGCGTTAATACTCTTGCACCGTCCCATCTTCCTGCCGGAACTGCCGCGGCGATAGCAGAGTCAAAAGTTAGCATAGCCATCTTATTACTTAGTAAATACTTAATACTGTTAAGTTGTCATTAATCACATACTTAAACATAATCATCATCATCCTGGCCTTTTTCCCGATTGTCTCAGGGCCGGCTTCCCAAACTGAGAGATTTGGCGAGGGCTAAGCTTTTACACAGAGCGACTGCCATCAGACCTCCGCAACACTTAGGGTAAGCTATACCCATTCCCAGTTGGGCGTCAGAGTTATCATAATCTCTGATATGATTTGACGACTGCTATCTGAGTTGGTAAAGATAGCACCCGGGACCAACAGCTTAACGTGCCTTCCGAAGCACGGAGGAAATCGGTGTCAAATTTTGGTCACCCATCATCGGATTGACCGCGCCAATGGTTGCACAACGTTGCGATCATTGTTAAGCGAACAAGACCGCGGCGCCACCAATCACATACTTACACATTGTTGCTATTTATAGGTAATACAATTTAAGCTACAATCTCATTCGACCTTGCTAATTAAAATTAGATACTAATCTTAATTATGATATGACAATTAAGATCATCCCAGTGGCCCCACATGTACTATAAAATTAGTAATTATTCAACGGATAGTAATTATAATACGGTTTATATCAGCGGGTCGAGAACTTGACCCCATCACGAGATATAGGTAGGATGTGTCAGATAGATGTGGTGATACGCCCCAGATAGTACAAGAAGTATTTATTTACTTATTTTGCATTCCAGGGACACACCAATAGTATATCTTTCATTATTTAGGATTTATCTTGATATAACAACCGTTGGTGATGTAAATTGATAAATAATTATTGTCATTTGGGGGGATACCTGGCAAGCGGGTTGATGATCGCCGTATGTTTTAACCCAAGTAAGTGCTCCTGCTCGATTCCTAATATTCCCTTAGTCGTCTTTTAAGACACCCACGAGATGAGATGGGGTGGTCCTATTATAAATCCTGACAATTTTTTATTACCTCATCTATATAAAAGAACATGTCCTGACTGAACGAGCAACGCAGAGCCGAAACCGCTGAAGCGAATGCAACGAAATTTTGCATATAGGTTACATTTATGACGTAGGCGCCCGCTAAGAAGGATTTTTCGAAATTCACCCGCTTAAGGGGTTAAATAGGGGTTAAACGCGGGCGAAGCCGCAGGGGCACAGCTAGTTTTTTAATAATCGCACTCGAAAAAATGATCATTTTTTCAGAGAGACATGATTAGTCTTCTTGGGTTGGAGATAGGCGGTTGTGGCCGTAACTCGAAATAAAACTCCAACTCAATGGTTTCAAAAAGTTTCATTGATAAAATCACTCATCGTCGGCGTGCACTTCATAATTTTTCTAATATTAGCTTAGTCGGCACGAGGCTGGCGACCTTTGTAACGGCCCTGATATGACCCGGTACTGAATGCTGATAAAATAATGATGTCTGGTTTTTTTTATAGCCCAAAAGCGGAACTTTTTTTCGGTGAGAGTTTTGTAATCTATGACTTCATGCAAATGCGTCTGTCATTCAACAAACGAAAAGGATGCGATAAGAGATTAATAATAATGGTTTCCTTATTATGTGATTGTGGTCTGCGTATTTGTCGTCATTTATAATCTTCGATAGGGAACCCACTGATTACATTATATCGTACCTTATTTATCTAGCATTATTAATATTACATATTTTACTGTGCCCGCGACTTTGTCCGCGTGGAATAGAATTTCATCCCCTATTTTATCCCTTTGGTGGTTGAATTGATTAAAATCTTTTCTTAGCGGATTAAGCATCCGCTAAGAAAAGATTTTAATCAATCTACCTGCATGCCAAATTTCAGCCTGATCCGTCCAGTGGTTTGGGTTGTGCGTTGATAGATCACTATGTCAGTCAGTCAGTCACCTTTGAATTTTATATATTTAGATTTATGAATGATCTTATTCATTAATCAATGAAAATTTGCTCTTTATTGCATGCACACAATAAAAATGTACTAAGAAATATAGTACAGAATTGTTGTACAGACGGTCCATTGCTAAGAGCGAGCACAGTGTGTATTTAAAAATGGGAGATAGCACCTTCTTGTGGGCGTTGCACTGGCAAGTACCAGTTAGTTGCCACCGCTATGCCGGCCCAACCCTAACCCCCACGAGCTCCGGAAACCCTCCTCACCGGCAGGAACACGACCCGGAGGTCACTTGGCTACGGTATTCTATAGGGTGGAGTTACTTCCTCGGACGGGCAGCTTAATACGAGCGAAGATTCGCTATGCCCTACCTCTCTTAGAAGGCATTATAGGTCCCCAAATTAGGCTCCATGGCTTCCCAGCCTACTTTGGGGGCGCCAATTAAGAATTAATTTTCAAAATGGGCAGGAATCCCTAATCTGTGGTAATCAGTGGCAATTCGCCACGGCCAGAAGAGAATCTCCCTCATTAGGTAGTAGCTATAGTTATGCTACTACCTCTAATCTCATTTAAGTACTTCTGAATAAATAAATAACCCAAGACATGCCACGCTGGGCCACACGGCGCCACCTAGCCCCAAACTAAGCCGAAGCTTGTACTATGGGTACTAGACAACTGATAAACTTACTTACTTAGCTACTTTTTTTTTTGTAAACAAATACACTATTATACATAATAAACACTCAGACCAATACAAACAAACATGTTCATGAACATGAATGTTTCTACTGTGAATCGAACTCACAACTCGACTGCTTAGCTCAGACGGCAGAGGTGAGACCAAGTCAGCCATCGAGCCGGAGCTTGTGGGGGGTTAGGGTTGGGTCGGCATGGCAGTGGCAACTGACAGGTAACTATCCAGTTACATGCCAGTTGTCACAGCGACTTGGGCTTCTCTTTCACTTTCCATCAGGCGTAGGGAAGCCATTATAAAAAATGAGAGAGTTGAGAGAATGAGTAATTTTGAATATTAAATTCCTTGTAAACTGCCTGCGCTTTACACACTAAAATCATCAAATTACTAGACGAAAGGATCCTCTAGCCGCCAGCTTATTTGTTTACACAACTTGATCTACACGCCTCTATCAGCATACCACTGCCATTGAACCTATTGTCTGTGAACTCTACCCCTTGTTGGTACAAGGTACAATACACGGACTATCAGTAGGTACACACCGGTACTTATGTATGGTAGAGTTATCCCATTGAACGCCAATGACGCTTATAAGCGACAATGACAAAATATTTTTTGTTGTATCTTGTATCTTGGAAAGGATAAATAGTACGGTTTCGGTAAACTTGATTTAAAACTAGGTGTAATACGAGTACCTACTTAGATCTATATTCATCCTCATCATCCTAGCCTTATTCCCGATTGTCTCAGGGTCGGCTTCCCAAACTGAGAGATTTGGCGAGGGCTAAGCTTTTACACAGAGCGACTGCCATCAGACCTCCGCAACACTTAGGGTAAGCTATACCCATTCCCAGTTTAGGCGTCAGAGTTATCATCATCTCTGATATGATGTAACGACTGCTATCTGAGTTGGTAAAGATAGCACCCGGGACCAACAGCTTAACGTGCCTTCCGAAGCACGGAGGAAATCGGTGTCAAATTTTGGTCACCCATCATCGGATTGACCGCGCCAATGGTTGCACAACTTTTGCGATCATTGTTAAGCGAACAAGACCGCGGCGCCACCGAGCTCCTCCTTAAGGGCCCCATATACGGTACGATTTGTCTGTACGATCCGTCGCTTCAGACCGATCGAAACGACGAATCGATAATGTATATCACGATCGTTAACGATTTACTTCATCGAAGACGATATCGGAAATCGCAACAAAAACCCATGCAAAGTCAAAGTCAAAGTCAAAATACCTTTATTCACATAGACTTAAAATAAGCACTTATGAATCGTCAAGTAAAAAATAATGTAGAAATACAAAAAGTAAAGTAAGAATGTGAATAAATGAATGCAATCATGAATATCGTAACCGACCGGGTTCCATCATTCTCATATAATTATGCCAATCTTCTGGGTGGAACCTTAATTCCTTTAAAATATTTATATGCGAATATAGTTTCTCTCTCGATCGCCAACCCGCCTGCCCAGCGTGGCGATTATGAGTATACCCTCCAGATGTTTGCTCTAAATGGCGAACAACTGGAGAGGCCTATGTCCAGCAGTGGACTGTGAAAGGATGATGATGATGATGATGACTGGTTTCTCTTTAATAGCCATTTCTTAACCCACATTTTTCTAGGCTTTCTTTTTGTTTTATAGCCGAATCAAAGTTACCGCCACATAGGTAAGGAAAAGAGTATAGGTAAAGAAAGAAGAAGTCATTTTCCATTTTATTAGGCACTTATTGAATTATTAGAACACGTGTTTATACTTCAGTTTCAAATAAATGAATGATCGATCGTTACGACCAATCGTTTCGTGTATGAGCGTCAAAAGTAATGCGATCAATCGTCACGATTTTCATCAGATCGATCGTACAGACGAATCGTACCGTATATGGGCCCCTTTAGATATATATTATATACAACAATTTTAACTGGTCTTTTCACTATAATCTTTTACAGACGACCTATCTATTCGGTTAAGAAAAAGGAGTGGGCTTTCAACCCACTCAGAATTAGTAATTTGAATACTATAATAATGAAACTGAAATTAAAACTAAAATAAAAACGGAATATTATAATAGTTTATCTTTTTAATGTAAACGAGAAAGTCTCTTTGGATGAACAGATATTTGTTACTCTTTCACGCAGAAACTACTGAATGGATTTGAATAAAATAAATAAATAAATAAAACTTTACGGTAATATAGATTTATACACCGGTAAAAATTTATAAGGATACTCTCGCTACGCTTCGGGTATTTCATTATACACAACCTGCCTCTTGAATCTCTCTATTAAAAAAACCGCATCAAAATCCATTGCTTAGTTTTAAAGATGTAAGCGTACCTACAGGATTTAGGGATATAGGCGGACAGAAAAAGCGACTTTGTTTTATATACTATGGAGTGATATGTACCTACATATGTTCACATACCTAGATGAAATGTCACATAATGTCACATAATATCACTGATATTCACGCGAGGAAAGCCGTGAGCGGCAGCTGGTATAAAATAAATAATCAGAATAGGTATATGAGTCGTTGATGTCTTTTTAAACTAGATAACATAGACTACAAGAATGGCTGTAAATTACTCAAGCGCATCCCACAAAGTGCGTATGTTCTAAATGGTTAATATGTATGGTGTGGTTCGATAATTCTTCTGATTAATTGAACTTGTTTAAATTGGCTCGAATCTGGGTGTTTTGGAAGACATCCCCAGTTAATTACTAACTATCCCTACAAGGTAGAAGATACACAATAGTACAGGGAAAATTATAGTTTGAGGCCATAGTAATGGACGTCACAATGTCTATTACTACTATACTATTAGCTAATAAATAGGTATATATAATCTGTGGTATTTATTCATAGTAACATCTTACTTTTTTAGCATCAGAAAATTTGTAAACAAAGAAGCAATGGTAATAAACCTTCTTTTTACACACATACAAGTAAACATAAGTTTTGAAACAAATCAATTGGTATCATGATTTCTGCTTCTTTAGATCTTTTGTATTGCATATTTGTGTAATTTTATTTGATTTTATGTTGTTATTTTATAATTTTTGTATTTTGTGTTATTTGAAATTAATATAATTGTGTAGGTAATTATTTCTTTTCATGATTTATAAATATTTAATTCGTGTATGAATTTCTAATTGGCCGCTTCTTGACTTAGATAAATTACTTATTTTTATTATTTTTGCCGAAACATTTTCGCACGTCATACAATTCCAAAGACCCAAATTGTGTTCTTTCGAATGCTAAAACGAACTATAGCAGAGTGTAATTAATACGTTCTCTGAAAATTAGCATCCCTAACATGCGTACAGCGGCTGACTTGTTTACCGACCCATCACAATTAACCTCTACTTTTATAGACAGATAAAAACAATACGACGCAATAAACAAACCAACAACCCACTCACCTTCAACTGGAAATATGATCTTCTGTTCCGTTCTGCCATAGTAGTCGTCGAACTCCTGGGGCTTCTCCGTGCCCTCGTTGAGCGTCTGCCCCTGAGCCACGGGGACCGGCAAGCTGTTCACTGGCAGTCCAACCACAGGTTTCTTGCTCAGTCGTAGTTTCTTCAGGATCTGCTGCTTCACGAAGGCGATCCTCGCTTCGGTCAGCTCCCCGACGGTGCGGTCTCCGTGTGCGTTGGCGCACAGGCCCATCATCTCGCATTCTATACTTAAGGTAATGACTAGCAGGAGGATGGTCACTCGCGACATGGCGGGGGCGCCCCGGCGGCGGAGGCAGGCGAAGTAGGGTAGGAGGTCCAGACGCATGCGTGCGACGGCGGCGGAGGCGGCGCGCGACTGAAGCGCTGGGTGCGCACGCGCAGATATATACACGCGAGGCGCTTACAGTCGAAGTAGAGCTTATTTGGGGCGCGGTTTAAGGGTGCGGGTAGTTTTTTTTTTATAGTAGCTCGACATAATGGCTTCCCTACGCCTGATGGAAAGCGAAAGAGAAGCCCAAGTCGCTGCGACAACTGGCAAGTAACTGGTTAGTTACCTGTCAGTTGCCACTGCCATGCCGGCCTAACCCTAACCCCCTTTTAAGGTAAAGGGATTAACTTATCTTCTTTTTTTTCTTCTCGAGTCAACAGCAAACTTTAAGCCATTTGTTTTGTCATCGTGGTGTCAGGATCTGCTTTACCGACTACTAAGACAGTCCACGCATGTTGTTGCTCCTATAACACCGTGCGTTATTGAAACTATTTTGCTGATTTCGAAAGTTCTTTCACCATTTAAAAGCTACTTTCACCCTTAGTAACATATTATTATGCTATATAAATGACCATTGTGATTGTGGGAGGCCTGTGTCCAGCAGTGGACGTTTGAAGCCTGATAATGATTTAATGAATAGGTATACAAAGGATCTATTAAGGGACTACTTGAAATTTAAGCGTCTCAGCCAGTATTAGGAGCTTACTTGCTTGGCTTGGTAGCCCAATTAGTTGAGGACATTAAGTAAATAATAATAAATAAATAACCCAAGACATGCAACGCTGGGCCACACATCGCCTTCTAACCCCAAACTAAGCCGAAGTTTGTACTATAGGTACTAGACAACTGATAAACTTACTTAGATACGTTTTTTTGTACATAATATACATAGAAAACACTCAGACCAATACAAACAGATATATTCGTAAACATAAATGTTTGTACTGTGCGGGAATCGAACCTACGACCATTGGATCAGTAGGCAGAGGTCTTTTTTTTTATAGTGGCTCGACATAATGGCTTCCCTACACCTGATGGAAAGCGAAAGAGAAGCCCAAGTCGCTGTGACAACGGGCAAGTAACTGGTCAGTTACCTGTCAGTTGCCACCGCCATGCCGGCCCAACCCTAACACCCCCACGAGCTCCGGAAACCCTACTCACCGGCAGAAACACGACCCAGAGGTCATTTGACTGCGGTATTCTATAGGGTGGAGGTCCTTCCCCGGACGGGCGGCTCAATTCGAGCGAAGATTCGCTATGCCCTACCTCTCTTAAAAAAGGTCACTACCAAATGAGCCATAGAGCCAGTCAAATTAAGAAAACAAATCAACTTGTCAGTTGCCACAGCCATGCTAGCCTGTAAAAAGCTTACCACAGGTAATACTGACTGTTTCGGGATCACCGCAAGACAGAGAAAGAATACAAAAGTATAGTGCACTCTTTATTGGAAACGAAAAGTATTGACTCACAACTAATCAAAGTACGTTATACAGTTGTTGTACAATTTAGGCGGTCTTATTGCTACGAGCGTTCCTTTCTAGACAACGTTTATGCCGCGTTTGCATAACATGTTACTGATGCGATAGCTTAGCCGGAAATCATTCGAATCCCTTGTAATAGAACGATTATTTTATGATGAAAATTAAAAAAAGCCGTTAGTAACAGTACTGAAACGTAAACACATTTTCCTAAAATTTTGAGTTAGAATGTTACTTTATTAAGACTGCGCTATTGTTAAATTTGTATTTATAACTTTATTAACAAGAATACATACTTATTATGTATTTTCAGATGCCTCGTGTAGAGAAGGTACCTACAGTACCGGAGATTCTTTGCAGGGGAGGCGTTATACATAGCTCACACCTCCCAAAAACCTCTTAAATAAATAAAATAATAAAAAACCTTTTATTGACATTAAGGTTAAGATACAGAACAAATAAATAAATACACATTTGTATGTACCTAATTGTGTAGGTACATACTTTGGACAAAACTTAAGTCTATTAGCGCATGGTAAATGATGCAATCTTATCAGCAATTTCGTACGTTTTAGGCCATTTCTCACGCCGATTAAAGTGACGCAATTTCAATGGTTGTATTAATTGAGTTATGACCAATTGATTGTAATGACCAATACGGTTCAGTGGTAATGAACGCTGCCTGTGACAATGGTTGCGGGTTCGATCCCCGCTCGGTACAAACGTAGACCATGTTTCGCGCACCAAGAGGTTCAGTTCCTCGTTCCTGCCCCGTGCCATTAAATCATGGAACGCCCCTTCCAGCTCATGTGTTTCTTTCCTCTTATAATCCTGGGTTCTTTAGGCGGGGCGTGAAACGGCATCTCAGTGGGCCTTCAGGGTGAGGGCGACAGACAGATTACAATCAAAGTAGAATGACATATAGGTACATTTATAATCTGGATTGCAATCCAATAATGAGGCGACGCGTATGTAGCTTAAATAATTCTGTCATCCTCAGTTATAAAAAAAATATTTACTCTACATTTTCTCATTTGTCGATCGATTCGGTATTTGTTTTTGATCAATACCTACTAGGTACATTTAAAAAAATATAATCTAAATTCACCACGCCACGTCAGTAGGATGGATTCCGCAAGGTGGGCTAAGATCATCACCCAATGGCAGCCGGTAGACGGATGGCGTCAGAGAGGCAGGCCGAAGAAGAGATGTCGTGATGACTTAGACAACCATCTGCAAGACTGGCAAAATGTGGCTGACAATCGGGAGCTACTTATGTAGTGACTTAGGGGAGGCCTTCGCTCAGCAGTGGGACAAGGAAGGCTAACT
Source organism: Conogethes punctiferalis (assembly GCA_031163375.1). NCBI lineage: Eukaryota > Metazoa > Arthropoda > Insecta > Lepidoptera > Crambidae > Conogethes > Conogethes punctiferalis. Next base: position 8,537,092 of record CM062100.1, on the reverse strand, counting down.
AAAAAAAATTAATTAAAAATAAATCGTTTATGGGCGATTCTCCGAAACGACAAAAAAGCGTGTCCAGAGCCGAAAAGCACATGTTTTTTAAACGATTTCTTAAAATTGTTCAGTTGAAGTAGGTAGACAAAATTGGTATCTACCATGGCCAATATATAATACTTATTTATACGTTCCATCCGAATACAGAATCAATTTCAAATCATAAAATGTTGTTGTAAATCAATTTAGCTAAATTTTCATTCATACATCGAACCCTGTTCACAAAGTGTAAACCATAAACCCTCTTAAATGGTCCTACGGCTCATCAAAAATATAATCAATCAGACATGGAACAAACACATTAAAATTACACGAATGTTTCTCCCGGATGAAAAGCTCATCCACGAATATTCAGAAAGCAGTCTTAACCAAATGAACCACCAAACCGGTTCAAACGAAGTACTACATATTAAGTAACAAGAACATTATCATGATGATGGTGATATTACATATCACATCACGGTGGTCATCATTGTATTATTAGATCGGATAAATAATAAATGCGGCGCGAATCAAAGGAGGTATAAGGTTCTGCAGTGATTAAATAATTTGTGATTTTAACTTCTATTTCACATGACATGAGCTATATTGCCCCAACTCAAGTATTTACCAAGTAATAGGTAATAGGTAGGTACTTGCATAGAGGTAATTACGCGGGGTAATTAAATTTGGGCATCCCAAAACAAGTTATAGGAAAAAAATGTTTGATTTTTAATGAATAAATGCGCCTGACATTTTCCCTACGATGGTGCGTGTACCAAAACTGTAGTGGGCGTGTTCAAATGCCAGCTTAATTTTAACAAGGTAAAGATATATTTTGGTATGTAATACCTAATTGGCAGAGGCTCCTAATTAGGGCGGGGCCTTCCGACTGTTCCGGCCAATACGGACACGACAGGCGTAATTGGGCTTTGGGTAACATTCCAATTAATGTATGAGTAATAATACCTAAATTAAACAAAAAACCTAAGTAATTTAACGTCATTGATTGATTTACTTTTGCTTTACTTAGAGTAAACTGTTTTAAGTAACTTTTGATGGTAGTGAAGGCTGCCCCTGAAATAGTCATCATCATCAGCCCATAGCAGTCTAAAGCAAACATCTGGAGGATATACCCATAATCGCCACATTGGGCAGGCGGTTTGGCGATCGCAGGACGTAGCCTCTCGCTCCGGTGACGCTGCTGCCCGTCATCGGCCTGTGGTATTTAGCTACGCCTTCAATCGTGACGGTTATACCACCGTCAGTCGGTTGCCAGCGCCTCGTTTGTTGTTCGGCAGGATGCACCACGGGCAGGTGAGGTTGGATTGGAGCGAAAAGATGTTAGGTCACTTCCTTACATCCCAACAACTGTCATTGGGAGACCCCTATGTCCAGCAGGGGACGTATGCAGGCTGATGATGATGATGATAATGCTTTATTCTAGTGCAGGACACCCCCATTACGCAACGCATCCTATCACCCGTCCACGCCGTGACTCGTTACATCAGCACGTGTCCACTAACATTATTTGTGCTTATCTGAACTAACTAAATTAAACATGGATGTATTTTATAATCAGGTACGGTATTTCGTCATCCTACGCGGGCCGGCTGCTCGTGATGTAAGTGTGACGTTTTATCTACCTATCGTTACATTTGTCTACGTCATGCCTGTGATCACACTTCACAGATGTATGTAGCTTGAGCATGTACTCGTAAGTGTCAGGATATCAGAAAGACGCCTACCCTCCATACCATATCTGGGTATTGTAGGTATCGTATGGACGGTAGGTGTCTGTCTGAGGTAGGGTTAGGGGCAGCGGAGACGACAGACTATCCGTGACGCACTTTTTAGTCTAACCTATGCAGTTACGCACACGACGCGCAAAAATCTGTCGCGGATATTTCACAGACGACGCACATCTTCGATCATTCTGTTGGCAGAGCTGTAGGGACCTAGATGCTCTTTTTACTTACTAGCATTTGGTATTGTATATCATCATCATCATCAGCCTATCGCAGTCCACTGCTGGACATAGGTTTCTCACCTTTGTTCACGTGTGATCAAACATCTGGAGGCTTTACCCATAATCGCCACGCTGGGCAAGTGGGTTGTCGATCGCAGGGCATAGCTTCTCGCCCCGGTGACGCTGCTGCCCGTCATCGGCCTGCAGTTTTAAGCTACGCCTTCAATCGTGATGGTTTTACCGCCACAAGTCGGTTGCTAAAGCCTCGTTTGTTATTCAGCAGGATGTACCACAGGCAGATGAGGGTAGGTTGGAGCGAGAAGATGATAGGTTGCCCCTCTTACATTCTATAAATACACATCTTATTGTGTTTATGTACCCTGACCGAATGTTTTTTTTTCTGGCTCTCGGTCAATTGAATTTGGCCGTATTAGGGTTTGACAGATGCTTAGTGATGGAACGAAACGCTTGACGTCTAGCATTTGCGACCATAAACCGGAATTTTCAAGCGAGAAGGTATAATTTCGAAGTGAGTGCTCTAGGAGAACATCTTACCCAGTGTCAGATATATGTCAATAATATGTGGAGATGGCGTTCACCCCAGTCATTTGAGTGGCTATGAAACAGCTAATTTCTAAGGAGGTTAAGCGTGTATTCATTCAAGTGTTTTTACAGATTACCTTCGACCATAAGAGACATTTGTATTGTAAAATTTGGATGGTTAAAAGTTAAATAATCCATTTTTGACGCATTCCGTGAAAAGGTTCCATTATCCATCAAGATTTTTGACATGTGGGCCTTACTTTCCCATCGCTTGTGCCACCATGTGTGCCACCATAACGAGTACTCGTCCGATGGCAGCCCGTATCGGAATGCCCATGTCATCCGGGTGACATAGGTTATCTGAATCACATGGCCAACCATTTGTCTGAGCTGTCAAAATGTACAAAATATGCCTGTCACCCACGATGTTTTATGTGATTGAGGAATGTTTTTTTACTTTATTAGTAACTAGCTCAGCCCCCGTGAATATTCCTATAAATCATAGCCAATTTGTTCATCCAATGTATAAGCTATATTACTGTAATGTTTTATTAAAATCCGTTTAATAGGTTTTGCGTTAAAGAGTAACAAACATCTATCCATCCAAACAAACTTTCGCCACAAAGAGTTAATGAATATTAGTTGGACTATCTGGCTTTTTAAAACGTCATGGGTTGCGCTTGGCCACAATTACCATCCATCCATTTGTCGTATATATAGTTGTCTGCTAGGGAGCGGGCTATCATCTTTTCGCTCCAAGCCAACCTCACCTGCCCGTGGTGCATCCTGCCGAATAACAAACGAGGCGCTGGCAACCGACTGACTAGTGGCGGGGTAACCATCATAATTGAAGGCGTAGCTAAATACCACAGACCGATGATGAACAGCAGTGTCATCGGAGCGAGAAGCTTTTTTTTTTATAGTGGCTCGACATAATGGCTTCCCTACGCCTGATGGAAAGCGAAAGAGAAGCCCAAGTCGCTGTGACAACGGGCAAGTAACTGGTCAGTTACTTGTCAGTTGCCCAACCCTAACCCCCCACGAGCTCCGGAAAACCTACTCACCGGCAGAAACACGACCCAGAGGTCATTTGACTGCGGTATTCTATAGGGTGGAGGTCCTTCCCCGGACGGGCGGCTCAATTCGAGCGAAGATTAGCTATGCCCTACCTCTCATATGCTTAAGCTACGCCCTGCCCAGCGTAGCGATTATGGGTATATCCTCCAAATGTTTGCCTTTAGTGGTCAGCAGCTGGAGAGGGCCTATGTCCAGCAGTGAACTGCAATAGGCTGATGATGATGATGATAATGGTACATTCTTGCTATGGGGCCCAATATGTGTCGTAAGCGACACACTTTAATAATAAGTTATTAAAGTGCGCACAGACAGTGGTGCTCTCTCTCTCTCTCTCTCTGCATAACTATCTCAATCAGATGGGATAACACGACCGGAGAGCTATCTGTCTTCAGGATTCGAACCCTCGGTTTTCAGGAGGCACCTGCGACCACAAGACTAACAAGGGAGTCATGCATGGATAATAGTGCAAGACCGAGTCACTCTTTTAGCATACACAAAGCTCTACCCAGATACTTTTCTGGGTAAAAGTATCAAAGATAGAAGATAGCTTTGTTGTCGCAAAAGGTACTGCCATCTACCTCGAGATCGTCGCGTCATTACATTGTTAACACAATTATCACTGTGATGGGCACAAGCCACATACCACCTCACGATAAGGCATCATTCAACCACAACCAAGTTAAGTCACGCGCTATTTTTATGAAGAGCGAAGTCCATACGCTTGCCCCGTTTTAATCAACTATAGTAAGTTATTTATTTTATTTGGCGATATACTATAACTGCCTACTGTTTGTTTATTACGACATGACAGGGCCGACGGACCTGAAGGTCACCTGATGATGAGGGAACAGTTTAGCCGTAGGACTTCGTCAAACCGCAGTCATAAACGCGTTGCCAATACTACTAAGCTCGATTTTAAGGGTCCTTATGTCGTATCCCTTTTGAAAATGGATACTGGAACCGGATATTCATATTATTTACCATAATAATCTTAACTACTTAATATTATAAAGCTGAAGAGTTTGTTTGTTTGTTTGTTTGAACGCGCTAATCTCAGG
>CM062100.1:8486992-8532324 GCA_031163375.1 Conogethes punctiferalis | reverse complement strand
CAAGGACATGTTAATCGCACGTTCCGTACGGTTCTTTACTTAATTCAAGCTTGTATCGTAAAATAAATACGTCAGCGTTTTGTACAAAATGAATGATGGGTGAAACATTTGTTAAGGTTGTGTTTTTTTATAGTAACCAGCTCGGTATAATGGCTTCCCTATGCCTGATGGAAAGCGAAAGAGAAGCCCAAGTCGCTGTGACAACGGGCAAGTAACTGGCCAGTTACAGACCTGTCAGTTGCCACCGCCATGCCGGCCCAACCCTAACCCCCCACGAGCTCCGGAAACCCTACTCACCAGCAGAAACACGACCCGGAGGTCATTTGGCTGCGGTAAGTGGAGGTCCTTCCCCGGATGGGAAGCTCAATTCGTGCGAAGATTCGCTATGCCCTACCTCTCTTTACGTTGTGCGATAAATTAATGTTGAGTTGAGATTGTCTTCTGACGGGGGCCTCTTCTGTGACCGAACTGACCAGTTACTTGCCCGTTGTCACAGCGACTTGGGCTTCTCTTTCGCTTCCATCAGGCGTAGGGAAGTCATTACGTCGAGCTACTATAAAAAAAGAACATTCCATGAATTTTCCACGCGACTCCAATGGTATCCATCGTCTATAACCATTCGTTTATTTCGTCAAATACCCTTTTGCAGTTCAAATAGCCGAGGCCATCGTTAGGGAGATATTGTGAGGCCATCGCATTCCTGTTATCCTCTGCTCAGCGGCCACGAGATATTCCCAAATAATTGCTATTTATTAAACGGGAATCCGGAATCTACGCAGCCTACGGGATAGTTATGGGTCGATTCGATCATATCAAAATTCGATTCGTCGATAAATCGCAAAAATCACATATCCCAGTAGCTTTACGTAGTCTGATGGAGAGCAAAAGAAGAGCTCAAGTCGCTGCCACAACGCACAAGTAAGTAAGTATGTTTGCTGAGTGGCGCGTCTTGTTTCTTTACGACGCTGTGCGGAAGCGGTGCGCCTCTCTCGTGCGCAGGACGCGGGGCAGCCCTAACACTATCCTTACTGCGCTCTCGGCAAGGTTTGACTGTCAGTACATGAACCGTTGTTCGATGGTTCAGGTACTGACTAATGAACAAATAATGAGGACTAAATGTAAATTGAATAATGATTTAATTTAATTTTATAATAATTTAATAAATTAAATGTAACATTTTGATGATAATGTAATGTAATAGTATAATAATTTGGATGGATTTATGACATGTAACTATATGACATTAATTGTTGAAATAAATGATTTAGTGCAGTCAATGAAGCATTATAGGTCCGAATTTTTTTACTGTGAACCGAATTGCATACAATTTTGGGATTAGGTTCATCTTACCATTAACTTCAAAAGTGAAAATGATTTGAACTCCGCCACCACCATGGGGGTGGTTGCCACCCCTTCTCGGGGGTCAATGGTTGTTTTTTCAAAATAACCTGATTGTTTAAAAATTTGAAATTCTCGATTTTTTTTCAATCGTGACTTTTTTGAAAACTATGTGTCCTAAAGCAGCCAAACTAATACAATCTATAAAACTCTTCATAATAAAGTTAATTCTAGGCGGAATATGATTAATTTTAGTTTTGGTGGAAATGGCACTTATTTAAACCCATTGATTGAAAAGAAAAAACATTCGATGCTCCGCTTATTTGCAATATAGCTCACTTATTTTACGTGCAAAAGACTTTTGATAAAGCTCATTTTAAAGCTTATTTCAAGCACTACAAAACCCTTTTCGATTAGAAAGCATAAAATGCATTTGCTCGCTGCTAGATGGCATTGACTACATCGATGAAATTTCAGATAAAATAAAAAACGGCTTTGATCTTTAATATCTAGCTTAATATTGCACTTAGAATACTTTGTAAAAAACCAAATTGTTAATTTTTTTACCTGCTACAGTTTCGTTCCTTATAAAATTTTCGATAAAACGTATATTTTTGGAGATATTTGAAAAAAACTGATGAAAATCGTGAAAAATTTGCGAATTTTCAATTGCCAATAACTTGAAAAGTATTAGATTTTTCGAGAAACTTTATAGAAACTTTTTTGCTTAAAATTAGATCTTCAATCGATATCCGAGGTTATTTTGAAAAAACAACCATTGACCCCCGAGAAGGGGTGGCAACCACCCCCATGGTGGTGGCGGAGTTCAAATCATTTTCACTTTTGAAGTTAATGGTAAGATGAGCCTAATTCCAAAATTTCATGCAAATCGGATCACAGTAAAAAAATTCGGAGGTTAGCCCGTATTTTTCGCTTCATTGACTGCACTAATTCTATTCTATTCTAAGTAACCAAATCAAACACTTTTCAGTTGCCACCGCCATCGTGATATGTCAAATACGTCTAGTTAGTATACGACGATTAACGAAACGCGACCGAATTTACGTAGTAACTATCTATTAATCTGTGACCCAAGTCACTTAAGTCTGTCGACAGCCAGGCGAGTGAACCGGCTAAGTAACTGAAACCCAAGTTATCTTTTACGGCCGTATTCACAAACGTTAATATGCGTCGCGGGAACGCACAGGTACCCAAAAAGGTATAGGATTTTGGGGACTGTGCGTCCGCGCGTCGCATAGTAACGTTTGTGAATACGGCCGTTAGTCTATTCTTACAAAATCCACGGCAAATTCAAACAATATGGGTGACAATAAAGAAATCTGCTTTCCAGTTAATTCACTCATTTATCGATGTCGATAAAACCACCATAACTCTCCCCACTGTCCCCCCACTAGGACCGCTCCTGTAACGATATTATCGCAAAATTCAATATCAAATGTACATAATACATGAATTTGCCAGGTCCCGCGTACATTTGCATACATTGAAATGGGGATTTGGCCGACTGTGATTATGTATATGTCGCAGTCATCTGGTTGAATCTCCTATTCAATTGAATCGCTAGTGCGTTCATTGAATGACGACATTCAATTGAATGACTAGACCGAACGTTGACTAAACACGCGTCACTTAACGTCCAACTAGGTAGCGGATTGAAACATAGCCCTTTGAAAAGAGCGGACGTAAAAGCAGTCAAGTGATTGTAATTTAGTTCATTTTTTTCCGCGCGGCGTTAGTAATCACTAAAACAAATATGGCGTCGAACATGATCACCTGAGTGTTGATATTTTTTTGATTAGATTTACTTTAAACTGACTTATACGTAATAAAATAGTGTGACAGCATGGATTTACCTATTAATACGCCGCCTCCTGATACTTTTAAAGAATAATTAAAAACTAAACATTAAACAGTCGGCTTTTACCCATTCAACGACTATGCTAAAATGACGTTCAGTCAAGACGTTGAACGTTTCATTCAATAACTTGACGAGTTGTCCTTTAGGCATTCAATTAAATGTCGTCATTCAATGAACGCGCTAGTCATTCAATTGAATAGCAGATTCAACCAGATGACTGCGACATATACAGGCCGCGCAGCAGTGTATCGTGTATTGATCTGCGATGACGTCTTGTATGGTAATCCTTCTTTGGATAATAAATAAATAGCTCAAGATATGCCACGCTGGGCCACAGCGCCATCTAGTTTCAAACTAAGCCGAAGCTTGTACTATGGCTACTAGACAACTGATAAACTTACTTAGATAGATATTCGTAACATATTCATAGCGAACACCCAGACCAAAATGGAATGAGTTATTCATTTATTTAGAAATAAAGTTTATTCATATACAAATAGTAGAATAATTGATTGTTCTGTAAGCATCATTACTATTAAGTACTACTAAGTGCCGTTACAAGAGACCACAGTTATTAAATCGCTTATAATAACCAGTAAATCCACTTAAATCTGAGATAACTCGATTACTTTGAGATAAAGGAACAACAATGTTAATGACTTAAATGGTTTTATAATTAGTTATTTAGATACCATCCATAGTTCAGAGTTCTTCTAAGGTCATCAGCACAACGGGTTGCGGGGCGTCCTACCAGTGCCTAAGAGCGGTGTCCACTTCAAGACTGGTCTGGTCCACGGGTTATCGATTCTACAGCAGACATTACCAGAGCTGTTAATTAATTGATTGATAGTACAAATACTTTTCTTTTTATGACAGAGGGGGCAAACGGGTCTGAAGGTCACCTGATGGTAAGTGATCACTTCAGCCCATAGACACCGCACCAACAGGGGAGTCACAGGTGCGTTGCCGGCCCTTGAGAAATCTGTAGACTCGCTTCTTGAAGGTCCCTAGGTCGTATCCATTCGGAAAAATTGCAGCCGGAAGCCGATTCTAAAGAGCAGCTGCACGAGGCAGAAAATTGCGCGCAAAACGCACTGTGGAAGACTTCCATCTGTCAAGACTTCAAACAAGTCACTCGTGGTTATTTGGGATGAATTATTCCTCTAAGATACACATTCCTCGTAGATACACTTTTCACAAAATCCCCGCTTTTGTTCCTGTGATATGCCTAATAGGTATACTGTTTTTCTGTATGTAAATGGCGAACTACTGGAGAGACCTATGTCCAGCAGTGGACTGCGATATGCTGATGTTTTTTGTTTGTTGCTGTTTTTTTCCTTTGATAAACATTCTTGTGGCAACTGACACGTTTGATTTGGTAGCTTATCCGTTGCCGCAGCGGCATCTATCACTTTTGCTTAGCCGTTTGGATGCCATGTTGCAGTTATACTAAGCGCGTGTATTAATTAAAAAAAAAATAAGCTCATTGAACACCCACTACTCATAAAAATATCGATATCGTAAAGAATCGATACAAAAGAAAACCGTATTAAGTTCCATTCCTAATTAATTCAAAGAATGCTCCTTAATTGCCCTACCCACAAAGAGAGCTGCAAAGAAAGTCCCAAAGAGAAAAGTTTCTTTGTAAATAAATAGTAATACCCACTTATCATTTGGAAGCACCAAAGAGCACTTAAACTTTTTAAACAGGATCTTTACTTAGAATGGGGACAATACAGATTTTGTGACGGAAAAGCTACAAATCACCGCCCTATTCCATCCTGTGGCTGTCGAAGGAGTCGACTAAGGGACCGTGTTAACCGCCTGGCTGGCAAACAACTCGGCAAAGTACCTGTGAAGTAACTTCGGTCGTGTTTTTTTGATTTGCGGCGTATAACCAGAGTTACCTTACCCATGGCAACTGACAAGCGATCCATCTAGTTACTTGTCCGTTGCCACAGCGGCTTGGGCTACTGTTTCGGTTTCCATCAAGCGACGGGAGGCCATTATGCTGTGACACTACATAGAAAAAGTATTTATGAAGCCTTTGTCCAGAAGTTAACCTCATATGACTAGGGATGCTATCACCTAAATTGCCGACGCCGAATAAACACGGCAAAAATACCCGGACATTTGCGCTAAATATAGTTATTTCTCCGGACACCTCTGAAAAATTTGCGGCCACAAGTTCCAAGAGGACTAGCCAGAGGACAAAGGACCTTTAAACGTGGTTTAGGGAGCTCTTTCCTCAGGATAGGCAGCGACATGGCTATGCCCCTGGCATTGCTATTGTTTGATATCAGACACGCAGCTTGCTAGTGTGCCACCAACAGCAAAACGATTGACACAAGTGTGTGCGCAATCACAGGTGTGCACAGAGTGTGCACACTCTGTTCCATTACTCTGATAATCCGATGGGAATATTTCGACACGACCCGAGAAAGATCAGACGCAGTACCAACGGCATAATGAGCTTTTCGATGTACGGTAGTGTACTACCGCCAACTTCCCGTATTCGGAGCCGTTACTAAGAAATTTCTTGGTTCGACCCGGGATTCGAACCCCAGGACATCTCGGTTGTTATTTAGTCAATCACTCACAAACACAGAATTTCCGTCAAAAACAAATCACATTACAAATGGACGAAGAAAATTTACTAAGAATGGAATATTGCAACAACAAATTAAGTAAAGACGTATTTCCTAATCTAGGTGTTATTGTGAATGAATCAGAATGGCAGAATTTCTGTAACGAACCATTGTCTAATTAACTTTTAACGATGACAGTTACTCGGTAGTGCTTGTGTTTTGTGTGCCACAGTACAATTGGGAGACAGTGAAGAAATGACACGTGCCTTATGTTTACGATTGCACATGTCTTTGTCTAGTACGCGAGCTCAATTTGATTCTATAAAATATCGCAGCCAAATGACCTTCGCGTCGTGTTTCTGCTGGTGAGTAGGGTGTCCGGAGCTCGTGGGGGTTGGGGTTGGGCCGGCATGGCAGTGGCAACTGACAGGTAACTGACCAGTTACTTGCCAATTGTCACAGCGACTTGGGCCTCTCTTTCGCTTTCCATCAGGCGTAGGGAAGCCATTATGTTGAGCCACTATAAAAAAATCACGCCTATTGAAACAAGAAGTTTATTTATTTATTTATTAAGTGGTACAAAAAATATCTGAGAAATTTACCAACAACTTCTATACACACTTATCTTTATCTAAAGCGCACAAGATCTGGAGAATTCCCATTATTATATTCCCCTTTGAAGGTACCACAAATACATATCATCTTTATCTTCAGCCTGCAAACATCCCCAGTTGAACACAAGCCTCTTCCAATGATTAATCGTCGTTTGGAGAAAGTCGCCTTAGACACCACACTTGGGCGGTTGACCGCAGCTTGTATTCGTACCCAGATAAACGCTGCTGCCCGTTTCCTGATATTCTGTCTTCTACGACACCCTCAGGATGAGATAGGGGGGTCCTAGTCTAAATCCAGAAACTAAACGGACAGCAACCTAAGGTCCACCCTGGATTGGATTAGCATGTTCCAGCTCTTATAGACACCGAAACACCTCGAGCGTCACAGTTGCCTTGCGAGCCCTTGAGAAATTCGGCTTTGGCTTTTTGACAGGGCTTGCTTTTTGAGCGAGAAGAAAGGAATTAGCAAAACTGTTTGCTACAACAGAATCACTTCACTGCAGTCACTCGAATTAACACAGCGATTAGTTGTTTTCGACAAATGTGTACCTAAATCAATTAGTAATTATAACTAAATTTCACAACGCGCTGCAGTCCCCAAAACCCAACAGTCGTTAACAGCCCATTTACTACAGGAATCAATTAACATCGATAACTGTATATTAGGCCCCTAATTAGATAACTATATAAAGATTTTGTGGTGTACCAATCAAATCATTCAGTGTTTGTTTGTGAGTGAAAGAGAATCAAAATGAAGTGCTTGGTGAGTTAACTTTGAGATTTATTTGACTTTATCTAGGATTTGAGAAGTGGTTCGAGATATCCCTTAGATATAAAGAACTCCTTGTTATACGTTCCGTTATCTACGAAGTAGGATCCTTACCAATTTAAAATATTTGTATCCATTGAACTCTTCATAAATATTATATGTAACTGTAAGTTGAATCATCTAATCTTCCGTAACAGTCCTTCAATATTTTTCATTGATATCTGTTTTATTTGTCAACAATTTAAAAGTGGCTAGTTTATCCTCAAATCCATTCTTGTCTTCCACAACATTTAATTCATTGTCCCGTTATCTTGTTAACATAACCTTCCCTTAGAAACCACTCTTTTCGTAGTCTACTCTATCCCTAGTTTTATTCCTTTTTTCATAAGTACTAGCCGTATAGAAACACTTAAGTTACAAAGCACAGAGATACGTAGAACTTTTGCACATAATATATTCTGAAACGCTTTCATTGTCCCCATTCCACCTGTTTGCAACCACACGTACAGTACGCCTGAAAATACATTTTAAACTCTTTGCAGCGCTCCGCCGTAAAATGGTTTTAAAATTTTAATCTCATTGAATTGTTTTCGAAATATTTCTCAGCTCTAATTTAAAGTTGTTAGACGGGCAGGAGAAAAATTTGCTTTTGAAAGACGGATTTGTAATTGTAATACTTTTAAGTAATTTAGAATATTGCCAGCTTTGATTGATATTTTCAATCGCATCTACAACAATAAAATGTTATTTTTTCATATTTTCCAATAATTTAATTAGTAATATCGTTAGATCGATTATGGGTATATCGATTATGGGTATATCCTCCAGATGTTTGCCCTAAGTGGCAAACAACTGGAGAGGCCTATGTCCAGCAGTGGACTGCGATAGGCTGATGATGATGATGAATATCGTTAGATAGATAGATCCTCTTTATTGCACATCATAACATAACAATTGACTTGGAACTAGGTACAATATTCGTTCTGTCAACAATGTTATTGTGTGTTCAGCACTCAGTGTTCAGACAGTTTAATGCTTGAAGGTGATACAAACAAGATAATAATCCATATCAATCAAGCTAAACATACTTTTTTATTCGAGATGAGTTTGCAATTCACCTGAAGGTTTCACTCTCGCCTTGAATATAGGAAGATTATATCTCACGAGAGAGGGAGCAGGGCAAAGAGTTCCATAGTTTGGCCGTTCGCACTATGAAAGTAGAGCACTCTTTGAGTCGGACTATAAAACAGAATCTCATCTAGTTAGATAAGCAATTCGACAGACAAGCAATTAGGCAGATACGCTGCTACTAATTCTTTTCTCATTCTGATATCTTATGGTTATGAGATAGATATATTCCTTAATTGCACACGAAACAATTGTCAAACTAGGTGCAGTAGACGTTTTGTTGAGATTTAATGTTTACGATTTGTTAATCAATGTTGACTTGCGTCCTGATCCTTCGGAACTTTGCCTGTTTGTCGCATCCCTAAAAGCTAAATCGCAAAACATCAAACTGGATACAACGCATATTGAACTACACAAGACTCGCACCAATACACGAGATGTATCTTATTAATTATACAGTTTTAATGGAACATTAAATGTTATCGTCGAGCGGCTGTTGAAGACAACTTTAATACACTCGTGCTAATGTCGGAGTTTCAACTAACTTCGCCTAGTTGTGGTTTAATAAATTCGATTGTGACTGTATTAAACATACGCAGTAGCGCGTAAGGGTATCGGCATACTGGCGATATGAGGATACACGTTTTTCTTCTTTTCGAGTCAACGGTACTGTGCCTAAATAGAATCAGTCCAAAACCTGGCGACCTGAATACCGCTGTCAGTCCCCTTTTCTCCGAGGAGAACAAATCTGATGGGAAATAAAGAGAGGAGTTTCAATCCTTTTTCCTAGAAAAAGCTCCATTTGTTGTGATGAATTCGACACAGTCGTCCGTTTGAAATGGCGTTTATCACATTTCTAGTAAACTAGGGGTCCATTGCATATGTTTTCCGAGTTTTCGTTGATGGTGTACATACAACAAAGACTTTGGTCATTGCCAGGATCTCGTTTAAGATCTCAAAGGAGCCTTTAATGTAATTATTGACAGCCATTTTTTTTCTCTCAGGTGATCGTAGCTTTGGCATGCATCGCGGCCATTGAGGCCAAGCCCAAGCCTTTTGGCATCCCTGGTGCCGTCATCCCTGGTGCCGTCATCCCCGGGGCTGGCATAGGCGTCGGAGCCGGTCTTGGCATGGGAACAGGGATGGGGGGCATGGGGGGATACAACCAAGGAGGCGCCTTCGGCTCTCAGGGATACGGCGGCGGCAGCAGCGGCTTCGGACAGCAAGGCTTCCAGCAGGGAGGCGCTCAGGGAGGCTACGATAGGGGACACCAGGAGAGCAGCTTCAGTTCCGTAAGTTGATAAGCGTGTGTTCTCATTACATAAGTATATGTAGGCAAGATTTTCAAGAGAACTTGAAACAGTTCAGGGACTTTACCAAGAATGCATGGGTTTCAAACTTTCTTGGAAACAATCTAAAAGCTTATCTAGACAAGCCAAAAAATTCATTTCTAGCGAAAGCTGAAATTGGGTTCCGAAGCGAACTTCTTACAAGTTTCAAGAAGAAAACTTTTAATAATATAATACTGACAGGAGACTTTAATATTGACATTTTGAAAAAGAATAATATGACTTTAGAATTTGAATGTATACTTTTAAATTTTAATTTGACATTAGCTCTAAAAGAGCCAACAAGATTAAAAAGCCAAACTTGTATTGATAATTTTGCACACAATCTTGGAAAAACTTGTAGGACGGAAGTGATAGAACTTGCTCTCTCTGATCATACAGCGCAATTGCTTCAGTGCCCCACTAATAATGTGCAGTCTCTCAAATATTGGCGAAAGAGACAGAGGGATTTTTGTAAGGAAAATATAATGAAGTTTAGGTATTGTCTGGAAAAGTTATCATTTATAGAAATTTATGAGACTGAAGATTCAAATAAAGCATTTAATTGTTTTATTGATGACTTTAAGCTCTTCTATGAATTGTGTTTCCCATTTAAGTTGACAACAGTAAGACTTCATAGAAAATCTAAATGGATTTCACACGGAATAAAAATGTGTAGCAAAAAAAAAACGACACCTTTTGTGGAACGCAAGAATAAAACCGACAATAATTAATAAAAATGTATATATTAAGTATTCCAAATTATTTAAAAAAATTATAAGGCTCACGCAACGGGCTCAAAACGAATACTCTATTAAAACATCCTCTAATAAAAGCAAAACTACATGGAATATCGTAAATCATTCAAGATTGAATAAACTCAAAGACTACGTTCAAGAAATAAAAATAGGGAATGATTTATTAACTGACCCTTCTACTATAGCTAATGAATTTAATAACTATTTTGTGGACAAAATTACATCAACACCTGGATCTGGCTTAAATGTAATGACTAATATAGACAACAAACAAAATTCCATGTTTATGGCACCAAGCATACCAATTGGGATTCATAGCATAATTAGAGGTCTCAAAAACACGAACAGCGTAGGGTATGATGGTATTTCAACTAAAATAGTGAAAGTAGTAAGTGACTTGATAAGCGGACATCTAAGTCATATACTCAATCTTTGCATTAGCGAAGGAAGATATCCCGATTATCTCAAAATATCTGTGGTGAAACCCTTACACAAAAAAGGTAGTAAACAATTACTAGAGAACTATAGGCCTATTTCACTGTTATCAATTGTATCTAAAATTTTTGAAAAATACATTTTTAAAGAGATTTATTCATATCTTGAAAAACATAATATTCTCTGTAAAGAACAGTATGGCTTTAGACAAAATAAAAATATAAATATGGCTATATATCAATTCTTGCATAACGTAATACCCAATATTGATAAAAGAAATCCAATCTGTACTATTTTTTGTGACATGACACAAGCATTTGACCACGTAAGACATGATATTTTGATTGACAAACTAATGACATACGGAATCCGAGGTAATGTAGCACAATTATTAGAATCTTACCTGACAGGCCGAAAACAATATACTTCAGTTGCGCGCATAAATATGAAAACTAAATTAGAAGTAGAATATTTGTCAAACGAACGGCATATTGAATACGGGGTGCCACAAGGCAGTGTTTTAGGCCCCCTACTATTCATAATCTATATTAATGACCTACCAAGATCAATAGATAACCCTATGACCCTTTTTGCAGACGATAGCACTTTGACGATAGCATGTAAACATTCTGACATCTATGAACATGACATTAATAATTCCTTAGCATCAATAATTTCATGGTTAAACAATAATAATTTGAAAATCAATTTATCTAAAACACAAATTATGCAATTTCAACAAAGAACAATGATTACTTCTAAATCAAATGTAAATGTACGTTACAATGACATGATGATCGCAGAGGTTGACAATGCAAAATTTTTAGGCTTATTTATAGATAAAAAACTAAACTGGAAAGCCCATATAGAGCATCTATGTAAAAAAGTAAGCCGATCTGCTTACGCGTTGTATAAGTTAGCACCCGTGTTAAACTCTAATTCCTTGCTTTTAGCCTACCATGGTTTAGTGGCGTCTAATCTGAGATATGGCATTATTTTTTGGGGAAACTCCACTGATAAAGAAACAGTATTCAAAATGCAAAAGCGATGTATAAGATCTATGTTTGGCCTGAAAACAACGGATAGCTGTAAACCTTATTTTGGAAAATACAAAATTCTGACACTTCCGTCTTTGTATATTTTGGAAATGGCATTGTTCGTGAAGGCAAATCCGTCGCTGTTCCTGCGTTTGGAAGATGTTGTTAGTCGGAACCGACGTGACAGCACCAGACTACGAATGATCCCCTCAAAGACAGCTCTTATGAGCAAAAGTATATTGTGCATGGCACCAAGAATTTTCAATAAACTCCCTGTGACCCTTAAACAATTGGAATTTAATGAATTTAAATCAAGAGTAAAAGCTCTATTAATCGACAAATGCTATTACAACGTGACGGACTTTCTTAACGATAAATTTTGACTTATTTACTTTTGACATTGTGTTGTGATATATATAATATAATTTTTTTTTTTAATGTATGTGAATAATAATTGTTGACATGATCATGGGCACCTACCTACTATCGAAAATATAATTTGTACACCGTAAAGGTACGACATGTTGGGACTTTTTATGCAATATTATACATATATCATCTGTATTATGTACACATGTTTGAACAAATAAATGATCTTTATCTTTATCTTTATCTTTATCTTTATCTTCAAGGTCGACCCTAGGCGACATCTCTCTGGCTCAAAAGATATTTCCCGTTGGAGAGCCCCCTCGCAAGAGAGAAGACTCTTGCTCAAGAGACCTTCTTTTTAGAAGAAGAGAGATCCTCTGGCTCATAGGTAATTCCCGTTGGGAGACCTGCGGCATGCCAGCGGATAGGCTTACGAGTCCCTTTTCCGCTCCTTTTTTCTTTTCTGACTCTTATTTCTCTCTTGCAGGTCCAGCAAGGCCACCAGTCCTCCAGCCACGACATGGGGGGCGGTTCCCAGTTCGGCTCCAGCGGGGGCGGCGCTGGCGGCTTCGACAACTACCAGGGCGGTGGTGGGCAGTTCGGAAACAATTTTAGCAACGGTGGTTTCGCCGGCTAAGCGGGTACCCCGCCAAAGCTATTTATGGACGTAATAAAGTGTATTGAAGAGACAAATCGGTACTTTTATTGTTGTAGTTTTCACATAAAAAGTAACATCATCATCATCAATTCATCATCCATCGCTCGCTATAACCGATGCGAGGGAAACTTAAATTGGTGAATAAATTAAAGTTACGAGTAGAATGGATGTTAATTTCCCACGTACCTGCACGTCTGTCATAGTCACAGTTTAAGCATTTAGGGGGTGTAGAGGAGGGAGGGGAGGTCCTTGTTCATTACGTGTCTTTAATTATACAGTCAATTATGACTAGGTAACGAACAGTGTAGTCAGTTTAATTATTTTTAAATTAACAGAACAGGTTGTGTATAGTTCAAAGTTTAATATAATGATTAAATTCATTATATTTTGCAATGGATATACATAAGATATTATAAACTGTCTTGGGTCTCAGTTTCCTATGTATCTAAAATGGAATATAAATCACTTTATTGGCTTAATCACATTAGGGTACATAATATATAAAATACAAAATAAAAACCAAGTAGGTTTTACAGTACAAGGGAAATATTTAAATTTGTGGACACGATAGTATTAAAATGATCTACACAAATATTATAAAGAGGAAATATTAGAATTTTTGTATGTAACGAATAAACTCAAAAAGTACTGGATCGATTTTAATAATTGTTTTTTTATTAGAAAGCTACATTATCACTGAATAACATACTCTATATTTAGTTTAAAAATGTTTATCTGACACATCCGAAGCGAAGCGAGGGCGGGTCGCTAGTCTTACATATTGAGGTTGTGTCAATTTTTTCTTTACGCGCAGACTATAAATTCGCAGAAATAAACTATTTTATTTATTTTTAATTTACTAATTTCGCATATAAACTTTTGGCGCAATTTTCGCCTTTCAACGACAGTACAGACATACCTCACCGCCCCACCCTACACTGTGGCATCACCAAAACCTACATACAAACTCGAGTACAGTTCAGTCCAATCGGTTCAAACTAACGCATTCGCTGTAATGTAACTACGTCGATCAGTTAATTAACTTAGTAACCGTGCCAACGCAAAATTCGGTTTGTAATTAATATACTGTGGTCTCCGCAAATAGATTTTTAAGCGTGTTATTGATAAAATTAGTAATATTGGTATATTTAGTTACCACACAACCCCGCATGTCAAAATATCAGAACCAATGATTATAAGGTGTAGTGTACACACACCTAGAACTAGAACCTAGAACTTGGAACCTTGTCACAATAACAAAAGACATGTTAAGTTATGACATGGAACGGGAATATTTACAGGGTGAATGGAACAAGGTTCTAAAGTAACCCAAGACATGTCACAGCGTCCTATACCTAACTATAATTTTGAATAAAGAAATCGCTGTAAGGAACCTTACCCTAGGCGCGCACTTTTGATTGATTACAGTGACTTTTTGTCACCGTGACAGTCGTTTTATCTCTTTTGCATTTTTAAAATCAAAATCAAAAATACCTTTATTTATTCACATAGAATTAAAATAATCACTTATGAATTTTAAAATGAGAAGAAGAGAAATACAGATATCTCTCTTTGTGACAGATTCCGATTGACAGACTCCGTGACAGATCACGGTGATAAAAAGCCACCAGTGCGCGACTAGGCTAAGAAGACTTGGCACGAGTTTGTCTAGATTTCATTACTTTTGAGAGATAAACAAGCAGCTCCATCGAGACTTGGCTAGTTTTTTTTTTACAGAATGTTTTTGGTAGAATACTTTATACATCTAACAATCATTTCTCTCTATCAAAAGACGATTATTGATCTCAGCTCATTGTCAAACAGTATGACACATCAGTACAGTACTTGTGAGTATATCATTGTCGCACTAAACACGATTAGAATTTAAATGGGTAATGTTTATAAACGCCAGTCCTTTGTTTGAGAAATCGCCAACTTTGTCATTGGGATTGACGACAGAGACCTTTTTGTCCAGTCCATTAACATGATTCATCATCATCATCATCATCAGCCTATTACAGTCCACTGCTGGACATAGGCCTCTCCAGTTGTTTGCCACTTAGAGCAAACATCTGGAGGATATACCCATAATCGCCACGCTGGGCAGGCGGGTTGGCGATCGCAGGGCGTAGCTTCTTGCTCCGGTGACGCTGCTGCCCGTCACCGGTCTTTAGTATTTAGCTACGCCTTCAATTGTGATGGTTATACCGCCACCAGTCGGTTGCCAGAGCCTCGTTTGTTATTCGGCAGGATGCACATGCACCACGGGCAGGTGAGGTTGGCTTTGAGCGAAAAGATGATAGGCCGCTCCCTTCAATACCATGATTGTACTTATAGAATTACTAACCGTGCCCGCGGTTTCGCCCGCGTTAATGTCGGTGTCAGAAGTGTCTTCATCCCTTTTTTTTCGAAATAAAAGATTGTCTGTCAAATTTCATCAAAATCGGTTGAGAAGTTTAAGCGGAAAAGCGTGACAGACAGTTACTTTCGCATTTATAATATTACTAGGGAAGTAGGGATACCCAACGATTCTTCATTGGGTTAAACGAGTTCTGGAGTAGCTACCGCGCATTGGCAAACGTAGTGTAGGACGCCCTCAGGTCAGGTGGAGTGATTGCGGAAACGTTTTGCGCAAGATAGCTGCCAAGTGTTGGATGCGAAAAATCCAGGATCGAGCGAAGTGGCGAACAATTGGTGTGACGTAAGTCCAGCAGTGGACTGCGTGAGGCTGGTGATGAAAACAACACTATACTATGCAGATCAGATACGAGTATCACAATGCATGCGCGTTGTACGCGAGAGGACCTTTTGCTTGCTACTGGTAACGCTGTCCGTGTGGCCAAGTTTTGGTCTCGGCAAGTGTGAACAGTTTTTATTTTTTTTAACCGACTTCGAAAAAAGGAGGAGGTTCTCAATTCGTCTGTATGTATAATATTTTTTTTTTTTTTTTATGTATGTTCACCGATATTTCCGTCAATTATGGATGGATTTCAAAAATTTTTCGACAGTTCGACAGAGGACACTTCCGAGGTGGTCCCATTATCACCAAGTCAGGATCTGATGATGGGATCCTGGAGAAATTGAGGGCAACAATCGAAAATTGTATGCTCATACGGTGTTTTTGTTACGTAATCATATTTTACTTAGGTATATGCTTCCGGGCGTCAACATCTGGTGCTGATGATGAAGCCACAGAACTCCTTAACGGTTAGGAGTTAAGGGACAGTACTGACATTGGTCGATATTAAACTAGGTAGTAGTATGTACTTATGCAGGGCTAATAGGGCAGGTGATTTGGTAAGTGATATGCTTGATTCTAGATCGCAAAGTCTTCACTTGACTTAAAGTAAAATTTTTCATTCCTAAGTAAAACCCTTAAGGACATTAATTAGCCTTTACTCAAGGTCACAGCACATCAACGCAACTAAAAATAATGAAATAAAATTATTTAAAAAAAAAAAATTAAACCGACTTCAAAAAAAACACAAACGACTAAAACTAAAAAGCGATAAATAACGTAAGTAATTCTATCCTTAATACATAATTATTTCAATATTACAATTATCACTTATTTTTGAAGTCGGTGCCAGCCAAAGAAATAAATGTATATTGTCGTGTGGATTTGCCGACCGCGCGCGTCATACAACAACAGTCTACGTTAGGTACCGAGAGCTGGCACCGACTTCAAAAATAAGTGATAATTGTAATATTGAAATAATTATGTATTAAGGATAGAATTACTTACGTTATTAATCGCTTTTTAGTTTTAGTCGTTTGTGTTTTTTGCTATCGACACGACAAGAAGAATGCATGCAATTGATATCTGGAGAAAAGAACAATGGCTGTGATGTTCTCTGATATCTGTTTGTTGATATTGCAAGTATAAAAGAAAAGCTGTTATTGACTTGCTCAACGCTTTGATACTTATAAATCTAATAGAATACCACCACAAATGATACGTAACGTTCCTCGTTCCGGTCGACCTCCAAAAAGCCTGCAGCTTTGCTATCGAGGCTTACCTGAAACAATGAAAAATTTAAGTCTTAAATATTAAAAAATAAACGAAATTAGCGTTGTTGCACGCGACCCCGAGCCTCTTGACATGGTGACTGAAAACCCGTGGTTTGCTCATCGAGCAAATATGTCGCTGAGCCATCACCGTTTTGCATTGCTGGAGCACACATGTCTAGCTTTAAGATTACTGTGCAGTTTCAGTTGCAGCTAAAGAAGTAGGGTATAGCGATGAGCTGCCCGTCCGGGCAGGATTGCCAGATCAAAATTTTGGCTCCCGGGAGGTGCTTAATCAAAAATCCGGAAGATGTTTCTTTTATATGCAAGAGGCGGCAGACAATTCTATATAGAAGTTTATAAAAAAAAATGTATTTGTATGGAGAGGCCTGTGTCCAGCTGTGGACTGCGATAGGCTGATGATGATGAACTATAGAGTAATGATGTAAAGATCTTGGGTGACACGCTCCCGTATGTCTAAATAGTTATAAACTTTTGGATGGATGATATTTTTATTTCACAAAAGACAATAAATGAAGTCAGTAGAAAAGACTTATTGTAGTAAGTACAGTTTTAGCCAGTTCTTGTTACTTATGACAAACAATATAACAATAGGGTCTAATCTACCCATTACATTCATTGAACATGTCGTCTTCTGCCCCTCAAACCTTGAAGTTCACCATTAAATGATAAGAAAACCATTTACTGACACTGTAAATTGGTTTTTGATGATTGGCAATTAGTGGCCGGGTGTTAAGTGGCTGATAAGTGGCTGATAGGTGGCTGTCAAGTGTAGCAGGAGGTCTGTGGATACAATATGTTAATGGCAAGTAGTTGAGATCGATGAAAGATGTCCTCGGATCAGCTGTTGCATGCGCGGGATCGGAAATGACGCCGAAACTGTCAAATTGGTCGTATAATCATTTTCTTTTTCGCTCTTTTCATATTTAATTATATAAAGTAAAAAAAAAATTGTAAGGTGGTGAGAAGTCGCCAGCTCACGCTTGGTCAGCGTAGAAGACTAGGAACTTATCGCTCTAGTAACTAGTTAAACATAGGTATAGGCCCCCTCCCTGAATATAAAAATATGAGCTGTCCATATAGTATTGATGGTTGTGCCTACAATTAAATTGATTGACGACATACCTCATTGCACACCGGCTTAGTCCGAGTCCAGTCATCACAAGATGATGTCACGCGCCATATCGGGAGGCGGCCATTTTGAAGGCAGTCGCGTTCGGCGCCCGCCAACGAGCTATTGTCGACTGGCTCTTTTTGGGTCAAGCTTTTAGAGTTCCGTGGTAAAATGGTTTATGCATTAAGCGGCTAGGAGATTAAGATAGGCGTACCTCTAGAGGTTCTGCGGCTGATATGGCCGGCCCACTGCCACTTCAGCTTACTAATCCGGTGAGCTATGTTGGTGACTTTGGTTCTCAGTCATATCATTTTGGATTCGATCCCGCAGAGAGTCGCCGAGCATAGCCTTCTCCATAGCTCGCTAAGCAACTTTTAGCTTGTGGACCAGACGTACCGTAAGCGTACACGTGTCGGCTCCGTATTATGTCGCGGCCACACATGGATCAACTTTGCTTCCAATCCCTGTCCAATGCCCAATACTAACGCGCTCAATGTCTTCATTGTGTTAAAGTACCGATACACACATAGGTGCATTGGGCGCAAAACGTTACGTTGGTGCAAATATCTCCAATGTGTGGCCGCGGCATAAGATATATATGAAATAATTCCACGATATGATCGATTGAGATTGACCGTTTTATGAAATAGCAGTCTAGCTGGCCCTATCGTCGAACGATTTCTTATTATTGATCTGGCTTGGGCACATTATGATATGGCCAATAGACAGTGAACATTTCATGAAATGGGCAAATTCTACGATGTGGCCACGACATATACATATATCTATATTTCTATAGAGCCATTATGTCCCTGTGCCCTAAAAAAACTCCAGTACCTGCATATAAACTATGAGATTGAAATTCAATCGAGAGATTATTGAAACTACACGCCGCCATCGGCGATATTCCGCCAGGAAATCAATATTACTATAACACATTCTCACTCCGCGCTGTTTATTGTTCCCAAACTGGTGAATTCGCCCGATTAATTATTAAAACCGACGTGGAAACAACCGCGCCGTGAAACGTTCAACCCGCTAACAACGTAAGTCTGTTGTAAGTTACGCCAACTCCACAACTTGGTCTAAGTTATTTGCGGCGTGACGTAAGCGATGACAGTTAGGGCTAACCACGGTGGTACCAAGTGACATACAGGTAAGGTATCTTAAACGCCATCTTGATCAAAATTAAATAACCCAAGATATTAATAACCTGTAGCAGAACCTCCTTGCAGGTTCTTTGTAAATATGTAAAAAGTAAGTGACAGCCATTTTGGATGCATAATATTGTTTTTTTATGTTAAGTTTTTTTTTTCTTTTTTAAGTATTCATAAGTTTTATGCTCCAAATAAAAATTATTTCATTTCATATAAATTTGGAGATAGCCGGTTGCTATGGCAACGTCATTAACAACATTAGGATTTTTCTGCATCTCATGTTTGTTTTTAGTTTTTCTGTTTTTATATTTTATTGTAAATATTTTATTGTTTAATTATACATTCCTGTACCTACATAGAAAAACTATTTAATTTTTACCTTCGATCTACATACACCTACGCACGCCGCGCCACCGCCTGCCATTGCCAAAAACCCAAGACATGCCACGCTGGGCCACACAGCGCCATCTAGCCCAAAACTAAGCCGAATCTTGTGCTATGGGTACTAGACAACTGATAAACTTACATAGTTAGCCCCACTGCATACTATCTCGTTGGACACCTTATGCTAGGTTTACACGCGTGCCACGCAGCCCGGCAAGCAGCCTGGCAAGCAGCTCGGCGAGCAGCCCTGCCCTACACACTGCGCACGCACGTGCACATTCAAACAGACGAACAGCCTGTTCACATGCTTGTGCTTGTGTTCGTGCCCGTTGAATGTCGTGTTGAACGTGAGCGTGTAAACGCGGCATTAGCTTACCTACAAAGCTCGGCCATAATGCAGTTGTATAAATCGGAATGCAAGTCTGGACCTGTTCACGGCGTGTCACCGAGGGCGAGCCGCTGACGTCACCGCCGGATACCTGCCGGCAATGCGGCCTTTTCGACGAATAGCTTGCCGCAACCGAGCAGTTTTGAAAAATAAATATCAAACAACATCACATACATTGCATATATTACATAATTTAATATAAAATAGTTAGATAGTTTTGCACTGGGTTACCAATTTCCTTAGTCAATCTGGTTTCCTCTACCGTAAGGTTGTCTTGAAGAGATCGCTATAAGCGATAAGACCGCCTAGATTGTACTTTAAGTAGTTTGTAATGTGTTTTCCTGTAATATCTGTGTTTTTGTGCAATAAAGAGTTTCTATCTATCTATTGCTCCGATGCCAAAGTAAATAGCTTAAGCACTTGTATTTTGGGTATCAGAACAACGAAGGTACCACAAAATATATGACGTACTTGAATACAAATATAAACACCCAGACACGGAACAAACGCAAATGTTCATCACACGAAGGTTTGTCCCGAGTGTTGTACATTTTAGGCGGTCTTATCTCTATAAGCGATCTCTTCCAGACAGCCGTTAGGTAAGGAAGAGTTGTGATGTGTATTAAAATATATTTACTAACGAGGATTTCATCCGTCTGTTTTTGAAAAAAAAAAAGCATCCCCAAACGAGCGACCAAAACCACAGAACAACCCATGTCTCGACACACCATGAACCCGCCACCATAAATAAGGTACCCCATCGAAAGTGACACGTAATAAACTTCACCCCTATCCTTCATAGGGTCCATACGCTCCCCGTCGTCCCGCGGGAGCTCACGATCGATGCCCTGTATCAATCAATCACTCTCGAGGAGCTCTCCCCACCCCCCATTTATATCTGCTACTTTGGATGCTCGAATGGACTTTTTTGTACGACTATTCCATATCTTACATCCGATGACTTGGAGATGTGTCTGGATACGGAGTGATGGAAAAGAATACAGATCAGCGAACTTTTCATCCCGTGGGTGCAGGATTGGACTAAGGTAAGGAAATTTCAAGGTGGTAAGGTTTACCCGCCTGGCGAGCGATCATCGTACACTAGGCGAAACACTTACCTATAGACAAGCTAGACCCTCTATCTCTACACAGGGATATTGCGTGTTTGTGTGTGTTTTACCGTATATATCACGGCGAGTGTTCGGAGGAATTGTTGGACCTACTTAGTACCAGCTGCCATTTTTCATCATCGTACATCTCGCACCAAATCAAGATTTCATCCTTATCATCTTGACAGATGGAAGTCTTCCACAGTGCGTTTTGCGCGCAATTTTCTGCCTCGTGCAGCTGCTCTTTGGAATCAGCTTCCGGCTGCAATTTTCCCGAATAGATACGACCTAGGGACCTTCAAGAAGCGAGACTACAGATTTCTCAAGGGCCGGCAACGCACCTGTGACTCCCCTGGTGTTGCGGTGTCTATGGGCTGAAGTGATCACTTACCATCAGGTGACCTTCAGACCCGTTTGCCCCCTCTGTCATAAAAAAAACACCCGCGAAGTGACTTTTTGACAGGCTAGCAGGGTGGCGGTAACAAACAGGTGTTTGTTTTGGTTACTCATCAGCTGAGCTTTTTCGCCTTTACGACTAAGTAGTTAATGAAAGTCATTGAAGTTTGTTAACTATATGACTAGCCCGGTGGCGTAATTGTTTGTAACCCCTCCCTACCTTATGAACCAAGGGTTCGATTCCCACCCGGGACAAACATTGATGTTATTTTATTTAGATTTTATTTTACAAATATAATCATTTTATATCAAATACAAATTTTATCATTATAAATAATTTTAGTTTGGGACTAGATGGCGCTGTGTGGCCCAGCGAGTCTTGGTCTTATTTTCCACAACTGTTAACAAGTTGTTTCAACAAGTTTCGTTGCAATATTCAGTATTTATGACACAAAATATGCTAAAACTAGCAGTTACACTGTTATTAACTGCCATAACCGAATAATTTGGAAACTTCCACATACATAAGTAAGGCAGCTAAAGTATTCCGCCGTAGTGCGGGTTCCGGTCGCAGAATTTTATAATTCTTCGAAAACGGGCCGCTAGGTGCAACCAATTTTAACCGTATTACGTATTCATAGTGCGAGCGCATTCGTTTCCAACTTGCGAGACAGTGAGGTCATACATTGAAGTACTTATGGTGCATAGCAGTTAGCATAAAAGAGTAATAAGCTATTTGAAGTGGATGTTTTTTTTTTATATTGGCACGGCATAGTGCCTCCTCTCGCGTGATGGAAAGCTGAAAAGGAAGCCCAAGTCGCTCTGGCCGCGGGCGGGAAACCTCAGTTTCCAGTCAGCCACCACAGCCATGCCGGCCTACAAGGTGCTTCTTCACGCTTCGTTTAAAGGATCCCATGCTATAAGAAGTCGGAAACACATGAGCAGGCAGAGAATTCCATGTTTTGATTGTATGGCACAAAAAGGAGTTACCAAACTTTTTGGTACGCGAAGGTATATTTTCCACCGTGTAACGGTGGCACCGCATGCTTGCTTGTGTGGATGTAACTTTCTACTTTGGAAAACTCTGCTTAGTTTCATTTTCATCACCTGCTCACTTGCTGAGCTGATGTCCATGACCGGGGATGCGGTCGGGGTGGCGGAGCACTGGGCACAGAAGGTTAGATTTCGGTGTGCCATCAAAACATTTTTTTTTCTGTATGACTACGATGCAGCGTCACCGGAGCGAGAAGCTACGCCTTGCGATCGCCAATCCGCCGGTTTGCCGAATTTGGGTAAAGCCTCCAAGTTTTGCCCAAAGTGGAAAACAGCTGGAGAGGTCTGTGTCCAGTAGTGGACTGTTAAGCTGCTTATGATAATGATAGAAACGCAAAAAAGTTGAAGTTGCGAGTGTCACCCCGATACAAATCTGTCATTACATTAAACACAATGTTAGCTTCGACTCTAACTGTTTTACAATAATTCTAGCTAACTCTAGTCCGCATATTCACAAACCACTGAATCAGATAATGCATTTCGGCTACGTAATCGGAAATATGGCGTCCCCAGTCGACGTGAACGTTTTCTTGACTAAATGGAAGAGTGCCAGCCATTCCGAACTTAGGCAATATGTCATACTGGGTACGACGGCGGTTTCGCTTGCGGTGGGTACACGGCACTTTTAAACTTACTCAAGTTACACAGGGCTCTGTACAAGTTTAGAAACATCACACATGCTTCGTTATTTTCACAATTACTATTCATCATCATCATCATCAGCCTATTACAGTCCACTGCTGGACAGAAGCCTCTCCAGTTGCTCGCCACTTAGGGCAAACATCTGGAGGATATACCCATAATCGCCACGCTGGGCAGGCGGGTTGGCGATCGCAGGGCGTAGCTTCTCGCTCCGGTGACGCCGCTGCCCGTATTCGGCCTGTGATATCTAGCTACGCCTTCAATCGTGATGGTTTTACCGCTACCAGTCGGTTGCCAATTTGTTCAGTTCAGCATAAGGGGCAGCACAGACGACAGACTATCCGTGACGCACTTTTTAGTCTGTGATGCAATAATATGCAGTAACGCACACAACGCGCAAAAATCTGTCGCGGATATTTCACAGACTCAACGCGCATCTTCGATCATTCTGTCGGCAGAGCTGTAGGGAACTATACGCTCATTTTAAATGTCTCAGACGTAGACTCCATCGCACAAAAAGTCTGTCGCCTGCGCAGCCCCTTAAGCTAAACAATTAAAGCCTAATTTCACCTCTTTGTTCCCGATCGCTTAGCCGGACAAAATGGCGTCGAATTCAAAACGGATCTAAACGGTCTTTGTTTGTAAATTAAAACTAGAACAAACAAGAAGCGCAATAAATCAGATCGCAAACAATACCAGGTGTCCTGAGACACAGCGTAGAAGACTACAGTGAAGCGATTATAATTAGATACCTAATTAGGTGCATTTATTTATTCAACTTATTGCACACATTTTTATTTATCATACATTTCCACCACTTCTGAAACTGAAACGCTTTGCCATTCTTTAGAAGATGCGCTAAAGGTAATATTAAAAACATTACCCTCCTTTCATCGTCAGTCGGATAAAATGAAACGACATTATTCTGACCTGACCCCTAAGTAAGCTTAGTCACTCGTGTTATGTTTATAATGTGTTTTCTTGTAATATCTGTGTTTTTGTGCAATAAATATTATCCATTTATGTATTTAAAAATAATCAACACCGGGCCACACTCAAATGTTCATTACATGTTTGCCAAACATGTAATAAATTCATGAATGCATTCAACATTATTTTATACTAGCTGTGCCAGCGACTTCGTCCGCGTGGAATAGTTTCTTGGGTAGTGATTTTAATGACCCCCAGTGCCTGGCAGCTGGCAGCGGCGCGGCGCAGATCTCGGCGCGCTTTATATACCCGCGCAAACGTACAGCAGGCTCGACGTGATTAGTTAAATGGGCGTAACTTTTTTATTTGTGGACCGATTAACATGAAACAAACACTAAATGTCAAGGGAAGCTTCCAGCAATATATTAGTGAAAACCGCATCTTAATCGGATACGCGGTATCTGAGATTAGCGTGCACAAACATACAGACAAACAGACAAAAATTCCAAAAATCATAGTTTTTTTTTTTTTTTTTTTTTTCATTTATTTAGGTAAACAAACAGTGACAAATTTCTTTAGTAGCTACATAGTTGTTTCTTAATGTTATAACATTATTTGACACCAGCACCGTTCACCACATATTAACACATAATATAATTGACATTAGAGAGAAAAAATAGATTGAACTGGATATTTTAGCAAAATATTGTGGTAGATATTACAGACGCAAAAGTCATCAATATGGATAGATCTGTAGGCGAAGGTATATTACAATTTCATAAATCAGTTTCACACATTAGCTAAAACTCGCCATTGTAGTTGAAATTCGTGAAAACAAAGTTAAACAAAACGAAGTTTGTAGTTAATGTTATTAAAATAAAAATTTATAGTAATAAATAAAATAAAATAAAAGGGCTACTCGAAGCAGGTACAGAGCTGTTACATAATTTATATTAGTCTCACTATTATGTTAAAAGGTTAAGAAGGGTTTTCTTGACCCTTCAAAACAGATATGATACAATTCCTAAACGCACCCGGTGATGCCACTGCCATTCATTTAGTTTTGGGTACTATTGCCTTAATAAAGGCCTCCCATAATATTTTTTCACATATATCTTCCATGTACAGACAGCGATTCGTTACATTTTTATTATATGTATAGATATAGATATAGAAGAAGATATAGATTTAAGAGAGGTAGGGCATAGCGAATCTTCGCTCGAATTGAGCCGCCCGTCCGGGGAAGGACCTCCACCCTATAGAATACCGTAGTCAAATGACCTCTGGGTCGTGTTTCTGCCGGTGAGTAGGGTTTCCCGAGCTCGTGGGGGGTTAGGGTTGGGCCGGCATGGCGGTGGCAACTGACAGCTAACTGACCAGTTACTTGCCCGTTGTCACAGCGACTTGGGCTTCTCTTTCGCTTTCCATCAGGCGTAGGGAAGCCATTATGTCAAGCCACTATAAAAAAAAAAGTTTCCAAACGGACCTTAATTTTTTTTCGTTATTTTAAGAACTTACTAAACTAACTCTTCAATGATAACTAAGGAAATAGTTCCTTCTGTCTGTACTAAATTTATAAGTCAGCGTTATTACATGAAAGTGTCGCATTCAGGACGGGGAGAAAACAAATGGCAAAGATGATAGCGCAAACTAAGATTAATGGAAAAACAGAAGGTGCAAGTCATTGCGGACGAACATACAAAAGGATGTTAGAATACGCCAAACCACGTAACTCCTGTTTATATAATATGCTAACAGTGTCTGGTGTAAGGGATGTAAGGGAGCGGCCTATCATCATTTCGCTCCAAGCCAACCTCATCAGCCCGTGGTGCATCCTGTCGAAAAACAAACGCGCTGGCAACCGACTGGTGGCGGTATAACCGTCATAATTGAAGGCGTAGCTAAATACCACAGACCGATGAGCTTATGAGGGATGTAAGGGAGCGACTTATCACCTTTTCGCTCCAAGCCATCCTCACCTGCCCGTGGTGCATCCTGCCGAACAGCAAACGAGGCTCTGGCAAACCGACTGGTGGCGGTATAACCATCATATTTAAAGGCGTAGCTAAATACCACATACAGATGACGGGCAGCAGCGTCACGCGCGCGAGAAGCTACGCCCTGCGATCGCCAACCCGCCTGCCAGCGTTTATACCTTTACCTAAGTAAAGGCTTACACTGCTGTCAGATTCCTGATTTTCCTTTAATAAGAGAAGTAGGGCATAGCGAATCTTCGCTCGAATTGAGCTGCCCGTCCGGGGAAGGACCTTCCCCTTGTAGAATACCGCAGCGAAATGACCTTCGGGTCGTGTTTTTGCCGGTGAGTAGGGTTTCCGGAGCTAGTGGGGGGTTAGGGTTGGGCCGGCATGGCGGTGCCAACTGACAGATAACTGACAAGTGACTTGCCCGTTGTTACAGCGACTTGGGCTTCTCTTTCGCCTTCCACCAGGCGTCGAGCTACTAAAAAAAATAAGTTGTCTTCAACACCCATATTGAAATTGCCTCACTGGTATTTATTGACTTGTACCATAATGCGATTAGCGAGGCGCTCGCAATAAATTGACTCCTTAGCAAGGAGCTGCTAATAGAAACGGACAACATAAGATATAAGCCGCTTGTCTTATAAATTAGGGACTTATATAAAATTAATCAACTTTTAAATAAGTCTCGTAAATTAAAAGTCTGTTAAGAGTTGTGTGAGTCTATAGGAGGTATATGAGAATTTTAACACTCGTATTAATAACCCAACACATGCCACGCTGGGCCACACACAGCGCCATCTAGCCCCAAACTAAGCCGAAGCGTGTACTATGGGTACTAGACAACTGATAAACTACTTAAATACTTTTTTTTTGTAAATAAATACATATTATACATAGAAAACACCCAGACCAATACAAACAGACATATTTATGAACACAAATGATTGCAATGTGCGGGAATCGAACCCACGACCCTTGACTCAGTAGGCAGATGTCACTACCAAATGAGCCATCGAGCCAGTCAAATACCTGTGTATGAAACTAGCAACACTATGCGAAGTAAGGCATTTACAATGGCGACCGCCACTCAAGTGATGTATGTATATGATTTTAAGAGAGGTAGGGCATAGCGAATCTTCGCTCGAATTGAGCTGCCCGTCCGGGGAAGGACCTCCACCCTATAGAATACCGCCAAATGACTTCTGGGTCGTGTTTCTGCTGGTGACTAGGGTCTCCGGAGCTCGTGGGGGGTTAGGGTTGGGCCGGCATGGCAGTGGCAACTGACAGGTAACTAACCAGTTACTGGTGGTAACTAACCTAACAGTGGACTGCGATAGGCTGATGATGACAATAGATACTCTTTATTGCAGACTAGCTGTGCTCGCGACTTCGTCCGCGTGGTATAGTCATTTTTTCCCCGTTTTTTTTTACATTTTCCATTATTTCTTCGCTCCTAATAGTTGCAGCGTGATGTTATATAGCCTAAAGCCTTCCTCGATAAATGGTCTATTCAACACAAAAAGAATTTTTCAATTCGGACCAGTAGTTTCTGAGATTAGCGCGTTCAAACAACAAACTCTTCAGCTTTATAATATTAGTTAAGATAATATTAGTTAAGATTAAGACAATTACGTAGTTGTGACGTGGACACGATGATCAGACAAAATAATATTAACTTGTATTGAAATAAAGCCTAGCTTTGGAATCCTACTACGCTCCTATAAGCCTTAGATATAACCTTTCATTTATAAGGATTTATTACTAAAGGGAATTCACTTAATCCCTATTCCTTCAGTCTACCCGATATGTATTTGAACGGTTTCGACAGAACTTAATACATTATTGAAAAGAACTACTTATAGTTATTTGAAGAGCATATAATATGTTATTTATGAGATAACTACATATTTGACTTCAGAGAGTGATGCCGTGAAATTATTATTATTTTGTGTTTTTTTATAGGAAGAGTTTTCAGGACCTCACTCCACCTGATGGCAAGCGGTCGTGAGGTCCAAAAGTTAGGTCGACAGGCACAATAGAACAATCCCATTGCGCCTGTCGCCCTCACCTTGAAGGCTCACTGAGATGCCGTTTAACGCCCCGCCTAAAGAACCCAGGATTGTAAGAGGAAGGAAACACATGAGCTGGAAGGGCGTTCCATGACTTAATGGCACGGGGCAAGAACGAAGAACTGAACCTCTTGGTGCGCGCCACCATTGTCTGGATAGTGTGCGGATGACAACGCTGATCAGCACATGTTGTTCGGGAGTGGAAAGGAGAGGTTGGAACGAGTTGGAATAACTCTTCGGAGCATTACCCATTGTAAAGACGATAGAGAACACTATGGCACTGGCAATGTCTTTACGTAGCTGAAGAGGTTCTAGGTTCTTCCGAGAATCCCAAGTTGCTGCGACAACGGGCCAGTAACTAGTCGGTTATGTGTCAGTTGTCACCGCCATGCCGAAGCAACACTCACTCCCACGAGTTCCGGAAACCTTATTCACCGGCAGAAACACGACCCGCAGTTCATTTAGCTGCGGTATTCTATAGGGTGGAGGTCCTTCCCCGGACGAGCAGGCAGCTCAATTAGAGCGAAGATTCG
This sequence comes from Conogethes punctiferalis, assembly GCA_031163375.1. Classification (NCBI taxonomy): domain Eukaryota; kingdom Metazoa; phylum Arthropoda; class Insecta; order Lepidoptera; family Crambidae; genus Conogethes; species Conogethes punctiferalis. The sequence goes on along the minus strand of CM062100.1, from coordinate 8,503,637 downwards.
CTATGCCCTACCTCTCTTCTCCATTCCTCAAAACAATCACGTCTTTCCCCATTTCAACACTAGCAGGTCAGTTAACCGTATTAATAGTGCAGTCCGAATATTTGTACTAGATATAGGTGAAGGCGTCCGGGCCGGTCGTAAAGTTTACGATCGAATTAACGGTTCAAGGCGAACCATCGTAATATGGGACGCGTTGCGATAGGACAACGCTATGGGAATCACAAATAAAGTTGTTAATTATTAGAACTGGTCTTCATTGGACCTATGTCCAGCAGTGGACTGCGAAAGGCTGATAAGATATGAAAGATATGAAAGGGGCCCCTCCGAATCCTCCGGTAGTTCCCCACTGTAATAGTTAATGTAAATCTAGTGATGTCCAAATGTAATAAAGTTTCCTTATTTCTTATCTCGTATTACGCAAATGTTCCTTACTCAAAGTCAGCTCGAACTGCGTATCCGCTGAGTCAGCGCAGACAGCTAAAGCGATCATAATAGCGCCGCTGAGTAATCGGCTAATCGCCATTATAAATATCGCGCAAGGAGTCAGAAAGCGGCTCTTTATTGTGGTGCCGACTTTGGCCAGTGATCTGGTGAAATACGGCTAAATAGGTTTTTTATATTAGTACTTTAAAATGACTGCTAAAGTTAAAGGTCGCTCAGCGAGTTATCGATAGGGCTATGGTCGGCGTCACTCTGCGGGATCAAATCCGGAATGAGGTGATCCGGCAGAGAACCAAAGTCTCCGACATAGCTCACCGGATAAGTAAGCTGAAATGGCAGTGGGCTGGCCACATCAGCCGCAGAACCGTTAGGGGTAAACGAGTTCCGGAGTGGAGACCGCGTATCGGCAAACGTAATGTAGGACGCCTTGAGACCAGGTGGAGTGACGATTTGCGCAGGACGGCTGGCAAGTGCTGGATGCGAGAAGCCCAGGATCGATCAAAGTGGCGAACATTGGGAGAGGCCTATGTCCAGTAGCGGGCTGATGCGGGCTGATGATGATAGCCTAATAGTTCGGCAGATGTAAGATTTACTATACTTTATAGTACGAGTGCTGATTGACTGCACGGTATTTTCATGGCATCTCAAACCTGCACGCGTTGTTCTATAAGAAAAGAGCATTCACCATAATGTATTCGGTAAAAAAAAAACAATAAGGATAGATGTACTAATTTGTAAAATTTGGTAAAAACATCTCTAAAAAAACAACACTTACTCGCGGTTGTTCCAAATCACGGCCCACCTTTTCCAAATCGTCACATATTTCCTTGAATGGTCCTTCGAGCCGGATACGACTTGACATTCAATTAAGCAACCCACATTCGAGACAACAGCCAGCCACAAGTTAGAAGTGGAACTCATCTATCTGAGTGCCGGCTAGTGCTGTAAGGTGTCCCGATTTGCACGCAATGTCCCGTTTCGTGAGGAGTGGGGACTCCTCACCAAGACAACAAATGTAAATTTTTGTTTACACGCGTCATGCCGTAGCGGGACTTGTTCGGGTGGTGCGTCAAGACGATCATTGGTAGACCGCGGTTAAAGACCTATCGTTATAGACCGTTTTGAAGTATACTTAGAGCAACTACCAAGTTTCTTGCCGTTTCTTCTCGGTAGAAATCTACTTTCCGAACACGGCGGTAGCTTCTTTTAAATTGCTTTTATTCACATTCTTACATTACTTTTTATACTTTTACATTATTTTTTACTCGACGATTCATAAGTGCTTATTTTAAGTCTATGTGAATAAAGGTATTTTGATTTTGATTGAACATTTAAGTTGATTTTTTAAAGCTGATTCTGTTCATCTCTCACACATACCTAATAGTGTCATGGACTCTCCCTACAGTTAAAGGGCCATAGTAGACTGGCTAGTTAAGTGCGGCAGAGATATTATAGGTTACAAGGAGGCTGGCAAGTGCTGGATGCGATGCGAAAAGCCCAGAACCGAGCAAAGTGTCGAACAATAGAGTGGCTGATGATGGTGCATTACTTGTAGTGTTATCATGTTAAAAGCCCATTGTCCACCCATAATTCATATGTCTGTATGACCCTGGCTGAAAATGCTTTTAACATTAAGTGCGACCTTTGTACTTTTTTGTGCAATAAAGTTTAACTACGAACACATTCGGTATTTTCTTATTATCTTGCTATTGTCTACCCCAAAAGTTAACTGGAAGTGATCGCTCAGAGATATAATAACGCCTGAATTGTACAACAATGTACAATTTAAGCTGTCTTACCACTTTGCCTAGGTGCAAGTGAATATTTTGATGTGCATTAAGCTGTTTAGACAGATCTTAATTGCACAGCAAACGGTACCTTTGGTTAGAAGACAATTAAAAGTAGCAGTGAGTATCTAAAGTCAATAATATTACCGTTTAGTCCCAAGATCCCACCGACAACACTAGACGCACAGATTTACAATGCCTCCTCTCGCCTCGATAAGACAAAGTGGGGGGAGGGGGGAGGGAATCTCAGCGCGCGAGGCCGCGGTAGGGACTTAGCTTGGCTTTCATGGTACTACCTTTTATACTGTCTTATGGGACAACGTAAACGACTGTAGGGATAAACGAGTCGTTTTGATGTAAGTGAGTGAGAAGCGATAACAATTATAATACGACCTCCGGGTCGTGTTTCTGCCGATGAGTAGGGTTTTCAAAGCTCGTGGGGGTTAGGGCCAGCATGGCGGTGGCAACTGACAGGTAACTGACCAGTTACATGCCCATTGTCACAGGCGTGCATTATGTTGAGTTACTATAAAAAAATTACACAAAAATCTCACAACACCACATTCATTGCCCTTAATACTTTTAGACCTCACGACCGCTTATGTACATAGAAAACACCCAGACCAATACAGATATGTTTATGAACACAAATGTTTGTACTGTGCAGGAATCGAACCCACGGCCCTTCGCTCAGAAGGCAGAGGTCACTACCAAATGAGCCATCGAGCCAGTTATAGAGATGTTCAAATGCCTAAATCATTCACTATTAAACAACAAAGCTAAATTCTCAAATAGAAACATTAATTCCAGGTTCCAATATTAATATTCGGAATGGGACATAAAACAAAATCCATCGTTACGACCGTACCGACCAAAACGGTTTATTCCGTAAAAACCGGCAAAGTGACTCGCGCACCGAGGGTTCCGTAACACTGAATAGATTTCAAGTGTTTACTTGAGCTGATTTCAATTTTGGACAAAAAGCTGTAAAGATCACTTATGGTGTGCGAGAGCCCCCTTAATTGCTTCTCTTAAAAGTTTTGTGCCAATCTGTTGCCATTGTCAGTCTTTCCGAACAGCTACGACTTGAGAACCTTCAAGAAACGAGCATATTCCAATTTAAAGGCGGCAGCGACCACTGAAATCGATTTGAGTCGACACCGCCCATGGGGGTGTCCATGTCCATACCATCAGGCATCACACTTGCTCGTCTGCTGCCTCTTGCATAAAACTAAGAGAAGTAGGGCATAACGAATCTTCGTTCGAATTGAGCCGCCCGTCCGGGTAAGGACCTCCACCCTATAGAATACCGCAGTCAAATGACCTCTGGGTCGTGTTTCTGCCGGTGAGTAGGGTTTCCGGAACTCGTGGGGGGTTAGGGTCGGGCGGGCATGGCGCTGGCAACTGACAGGTAACTGACCAGTTACTTGACCGTTGTCACAGCGACTTGAGCTTATCTTTCGCTTTCCATCAGGCGTAGGGAAGCCATTATGTCGAGCCACTATAAAAAAAATTGATATCGAGCAAAAAAGGCAAGCAATCTTTATTTTATTATGTTTTTAGTATTTGTTGTTATAGCGGCAACAGAGATACATATAATTTGTGAAAATTTGTCTGTCTGTCTAAGACATCAATCAATTATAAAGTATTTCCTTAGCGGTTCTTGAGAAATATCCAGTGACAGATAGATATAAGTACAGACGGACGGGCCCTTTGGGTACGGAACCCTAATAATATTAAGTTAGTAAGCAACTTTTATGTTTATAAGAAACAAACAATTTTATTGGTGCTTTGGAACGAAGCATTTATACGTTTTATGCGCTGTAATAAATCATTGCAAATTAGAATTTGTCCAACCGAGATATCGGTCAAATGACGTTTATCGGATATATGTTTCAAAGTGATTAATTTAGGAGAATGTATCAATTTCTTTATTAAGTTACTAGCTGTGCCCGCGGCTAGGGATGGCTGGAGAGGCCTATGTCCAGCAGTGGACTGCAAAATATCTGCACCAATCACGTGACAGTTGGACCTGTCTTTTATGTGGTGCCATCTTGTGGATTTCTTTTTCAGAAAACCCTCTTTGCCTAAAATCCCAGCTCCTAATTATGCTTAATGATTATATTGATGGATTCTTACATCGCCCACCCCCAACGCTCCTTTCCTTCGCTCCTCTTCGGTGGACAGGCAGCCTTAGATCCCGTTCAGACATGCGGTTTTTTGGTCATGCCGCGTTCAGACTGAAAGGTAATAAACGACCGCGGCCGCCGATAGTGTGAACAGGGGTAGCGGTTTACCGCATGTTTGAACGAAGCCTTATTCAGTGAAAACAAAATTACGTCATCCTGTTTCAAGTTAAGTCCTAAAAACATTTTTTATTAAGATAAAAATTAAAAGCTAGATCAAATCTAGACAGAAAGTAATATTGGGAGAACAGCTGACGGTTTTATGTTGCAATAAAAACAGCTCGGGAAGATATTAAAATTAAATAGTTTTTCTAGAGGTTCATGAAATTATTCCGGAATGGTATATTTTCATTTTAGCGTAGTTTAGTCACTATTAGGACTACAATTAAAAGGTGTAAAGACACCTGATGGTAAACGAGGCATTAAGCAGACACAGGCCACTAATTGCTTGTCTGTTGCCACCGGAACGAAACTCATGGTGTTGTGGCAACAAGCATTGGCTCGTGTCAGGCAGGATATCTATCTTTAGTTGTCTGTCAGGTGCTGCTGATATGGACAACTATGACTTTATGGCAACGAACAGATATAAGATACAGTATAAATATCAGAGAACGTCACATAATATTGATCCCCATCCCAATGTTAGCTTAGTACCTTGTATTTTGAATATCGAAATAAAAGGTAGCACAAAAGTACATCAAAAAGTTACAATATAATATGATACACATAGGACAAACACAAATATTTTATTAGGTGGGTAATCGAATTCATGGGCCTCTGTTCAGAAGACAAGGGCACAACCAAATGGAACAGTCAAAGCGATTCGTTTGAAAAATCCCGTATGGGATCGACACCAACAAACCGACCCAAACAGTCACAAAACATTTTTAACAGATAACCAAGGTCTTTGAGGTCTAGTGTCACCAACCATTAATAATGTTGGTAAACAAACCGACTTTGGCGCTAGTGACATCATCTAAACGACGATGCGTCATTGCGGTAATTATTACAACAGGATTGATGCTAAAGAGATAATAAACAAGATACAACGAATGTAAGCTGAAGTAGCGGCGAAAATAGGTTTATTTGTTGATACACCTACGCTACAATGAAACGCTAAAACGTTTCACACCTTCGGATTTAGAAAAAGCGAAGCAGGATTTGTATTTCATATCAGCATAGCACTATATTCTACTACATCTATATACTCATTACAATTTGTGTTTATAATTTGTTTTGGTACGCTTAGATGGTTTGGTCATGTAGAGAGGATGGATGAAAGTAGAATTACCAAAAAAATATATAGCGAGAGTGAATGGATCAGTTGGAAGGAGAAGATCTGGAAGGAAGGATATTCCATGTCCAAATAGAAAGTGTTCTAAAAAGATAAAATACTAAATACCCTAAAGAGAGACGAAGAGATTGATGAATGTGGACGAAGCAAAAGTAGAGAGGTAGGGCATAGCGAATGTTCGCTCGAATTGAGTTGCCAGTCCGAAGAAGGACCTCCACCCTATATGTAGAATATTGCAGCCAAATGACCTCAGTATTTAGCTGCGATATTCTACTTCTGATCTGTTTAATAGTAACAGTTTTGCACGACTTTTCCTATCGCTTCGGTGCTACGTATTTCCTCTTCCTAAAAATTTTCTGGAAGAGATCTCTACTAGCGATGAGACCGCCTAAATTGTACAATATTAGACTGTACTTTCCTGTAATGTTTCTGTTTTGAGCAAAAAATAATATCTATCCATTGATATAAAACCTGTCAAAGATAAAATAACTAAAAGAGCATTCCTATCTTTCAATATAATCATCCGTAGGATCACTCCCAAATGAACCCAACTCAACGAGTGCATACCAAAGCACACCTATCCGGTGAATACCTCATGCCATTGTTCCCGCATTTGAAAAGGAAAATAACATTCCATCTGCATTTCATTCCACCTGCGACAAGCCTGAACAAACACGATTGTTCCAATGGCGTCATTGTCAGCGCACTCGACCCACTGACCCCGAGCCCTTGGCTCCTCTCCGCTCGATACTCTTGAGGGCAGCTTGAGGACAAGACAGTCTAAGAAAGACCGATTCGCAAAATGACCACATGCTCTATAAATGACCAATTCTCGAAATGTACAATTCATAAAATGACCGATTCTACAAATGACTGATTTTTCTATTTCTAATTTACGATTTCCTTCCTACTTACTGTTCATAGAATAAACATTCATCATCTCATCCACTACCCTTTCTGTTCTTTTTTGTTTTGTGGTATTTACTGTTTTTATTTATTCATGTACTTTATTATTTTGTGTATTTATAGTAATTATTTATATTACTATACATTTGTATTTATTTATATATATTTATTTGTATATATGTAGGTACATATTTATATATATTTATTTAGGTATATAATTAAACAGTTTGCACGACCTTGCCCCTCTCTTCAGAATAGCACACTTCCTCTACCTGAAGGTTGTCTGGAAGAGATCGCTTAATAGCGATAAGACCGCCTAAATTGTACCACTAGTTTATTTTAATACCTTGTCTGTAAATGTTTGTTTTGTGCAATAAAGAATATCTATCTATCTATCTATAGAATAGAAAAAAATGTCATTTGTAGAATCAGTCATTTGTAGAATCGGTCATTTTAAGAATTCTACATTTCGAGAATTAGTCATTTATAGACCATGTAGTCATTTGGCGAATCGGTCATACTTAGACTAAACCACCTCATAGTTGAGGAAATGAGGATAGTGCATAAACACATTTATCGCAACGCTGCGAACTGCGTAAAGCCTTCGATTAGGTAGGACATCCATTCGATTGTCGTAGGATTTTCTCAAGGGCCAATACTGTTGACAACATTATTCTTGCTTCATATTAATGACCTATTAGGTATCAGAATATTGAGGATTGGGAAAATGTCACAGCGGAGGAATCGTGGACAAGAAGTGCATAAAAACATTTATCGAAATACTGTGAAGTGCGTAAAGCGTTGGTCTATAACGCCGAGAACATGCATAGCATATACGTAGGACTTTTACCTGTATTCATAAGCAATACTATGGCTATGAAAACTAACACCACTATGCGATTTACGGCACTTACAATGGCGACCGGCACTCAAGTGTTGTCTATGAATAGGTTTTTGGGTAGTGTGCGTCCGTGCGACGCATAGTAACGATTGTAAACACGGATGTTTTTCTATTATTTAAATTTATGGATCTCCATAGGATTCCAAAACGAATGCAAATACTGAAATTTCCACCTATAGCAAACCAAAATGTTGGCAATTTCTACCATAATCAGAGCTCGCTCAAATACCGACATCGATAATTACCATCGAACGATCAAAGCTCAAAGAGTTTCGCTAATTAGGTCCGCAGTCCGCTCCGGCGGCATTTGCGGAGCGGAGCGGAGGGTTGCGGTGCGGAGAGAGCGATTGCCAACGATAGGATCCGCTCAGCAAAATTCAGGTTCATTTTAACTACAGTTCGGTTGTTAGTGAAAGCAAATGGTATGAAAAGTTTTGGAAATTATATATATTGACGATCACGTTTTGCGTTAAAAGCGAAAGATAGAACTTTCGGTCTGTTAGTGACAATTTAGGAGATACATCCATACTAATATTATAAATGGGAAAGTGTGTCTGTCTGTATGTTTGTCTTTCGGAGCGGAAACGGAGCGACGAATTGACGTGATTTTTTAAGTGGAGATAGTTGAAGGGATGGAGAGTAACATAGGCTACATTTTTTTCCCCTTTCTTACCTCCCCCCCCCCCCCCCCCTTTCCTAAAATGGGGGGTGGAAGTTTGTATAGAGCATTCATGCCGAATTTAACGCGAGCGAATCCGAGGGCAAAAGCTAGTTTTTTTTATAAACCAACTAACAACCCGCCCTGGATACTAATTGAGCCAGGTGTATTACAAATTCCCATTGATAGCTCATACCGGCAGCAGCAGGGGACGGAGCCGCGTCAGCAATACAAATACTGCGGCCAGGGTCACCCCGATACTGGCGTAATTTCCCAGGGGACTGCTAGGAAGCACTTATATGCACGGACTGTGAGTGAGAGCAGTCAGCAAACTATCCGAAATAGGTAATGATGACTGAACAATAACGTTTAACGTTCATTCGTTTAACAAGTTGGCAGAACGTGTTGTTAACACGTTGACCGCCATGCCGGTCACCGGTGACCGGCAAACAATAGTTTTTCTATTGTGTGTCTAGTTTCTCGGCAGTCAAAGACTTAACTAAATCATGAGCTTCTTTCTTTTGGGATGTAAGGAAGCAGCGACCCATCATGTTTTCGCCCCTAGCCAACCTCACCTGCACATGGTGCATCCTGCCGAATAACAAACGAGACTTTGCAATCAACTGATGTCGGTATAACCATCGCGATGGAAGGCGTAGTAAATACCACAGGGCGATGACGGGCAGCAGCGTCATCGCTGCGATCGCCAACCCGCCTGTCCAGAGTCGCGATTATAGTCAAACCTCCAGGTGTTTTCCCAAAATGGCGTACATCTGGCGAGGCCTATGTCCAGCAGTGGGCTGCGATAGGCTGATGTTTATAGTGTTGCGTTTCAAAAAACGAGCTTAAAAGCGTATTTAGTCGGTAGTCTAACGTGGTCGCAGCTCTATCTTAACTAATATTATAAAGCTGAAGAGTTTGTTTGTTTGTTTGAACGCGCTAATCTCAGGAACTACTGGTCCGAATTGAAAAATTATTTTTGTGTTGAATAGACCATTTATCGAGGAAGGCTTTAGGCTATATAACATCACGCTGCAACTATTAGAAGCGAAGAAATAATGAAAAATGTGAAAAAAGCGAAAAATAACTATTCCACGCGGACGAAGTCGCGAGCACAGCTAGTACTTGATATATTTCGTGATTTCGCACTATATATACATAGACCCACTCAATCCATTAATTATACTCGCTCGCGCTTCCTCGCATATTGCTTATTCCGTTATTGTCATAGAGCATAGAGTATGCTGATGAGATCGCTCTAAATGCATATTAATATGACGTTTGTATGACGTCACGGTGGGTAGGGTTAATAAATTAGTGCGTATCCATTGAACTGAGTATTGTAGGAACACATAAGACAGTGTCAGTTAACGGCGTAACGGCTAATATCAAGAAACTTTTGGTTGTATATTCAAAATGAGTTTGCGCTTGACTGTGATTCGCCTGATGGTAAGCGATATCGTAGTCTACGATGGAACGCGCTCACCCAGCAAAAACCGATTCACTCTCGCCTTGAACATCGGAAGATTATATGTGTCGGGGAACAAGGAGCCCGGCAAAGAGTTCTATAGTTTAGCCCTTCGCACTATGAAGGTAGAAGCGAAACGCGCTGTGCGCGTCCCAGGAACTTGCACCATGGTGCATTTTGGTGTATTTATTTCACCATCATCATCATCAGCATGATTTATATCACCGATCCTATCGCTACACGCAGATGACTTCACCTGAAAATTCTAATATGGCGTCCCTCCGTCATACATCCTTAATTAATAATTAACTGTGTCCTGGCTATGAATAAGTTGGTTCATTTTATAACAATCAATAAAATCCAACATTCAGGAACGAACCGGCCCGAAATGCTATTTTATCGCAATTTAATTTCAGTGCGCACGAAAAACAATTGCGTTCATTAAAAGCAAATAAAATGCCGTATGATAATTAACCGTAAACGCGAATGTGAAGCGCTCATTGTTGCCGGTGGAAAAGTTGCCGTGTATCTGCACTCGCAATAAACTAGTAGTGATGTAAGAGAGGCATAAAGTTCAACATATCGATAGTATAACAATTGAAACGCTACGACTTGTCCTTCTTCAAACGTGGTCTAAAAATAACTCTTTTCTCACGGTAGGCAGCGGCTAAGCTGTGCCCCTGGCATTGCAGAGTCTTGAAGGCTCCGATGTCGTAGCAGTTTGAAAATACTGACGCAGAGAGTTGGTTCCACAAAACCGTTGCGCGAGGCAAGAAGTTCCTCATAAAGCGTACAGTGGAGGATCGCCAACCATCGAGATGATGAGGATGGAATTGCAATCGGTTACGCGTGGTGCGGTGAAGAAACTACCCACAGCATTAAAAAAGAAAAAAAAATCGTATAATCGAGACGAATAAATCGTGTAAGGAAGCGACCTATCCACTAATCGCTCTAAGCCACCCTCACTTGCCCGTGGTGCATCCTGTCGAATAACAAACGAGGCTCTGGCAATCAACTGGTATCGGTATAACCATCGCGATGGCATGGAAGGCATAGCCAAATACCACAGGCCGATGACGGGCAGCAGCGTCACCGGAGCAAGAAGCTACGCCCTGCGATCGCCAACCCGCCTGCTCAGCGTGGCGATTATGGGTATATCCTCCAGATGTTTGCTCTAAGTGGCGAACAACTGGAGAGGCCTAAGTCCAGCAGTGGACTGTAATAGGCTGATGATGATGATGATGAGGAAGGGAACCTGATTTCCTAGTGATCCTAGAACTCTTTTATGCCTAGCTCTTCCCGCCGAACCGTGTAAACAGATTTCCTTTCTATCTGAGACTAGCTGTGCTCGCGACTTCGTCCGCGTGGAATAGTTATTTTTCCCCGTTTTTTTACATGTTCCATTATTTCTTTGCTCCTAATAGTTGCAGCGTGATGTTATATAGCCTAAAGCCTTCCTCGATAAATGGTCTATTCAACACAAAAAGAATTTTTCAATTCGGACCAGTAGTTCCTGAGATTAGCGCGTTCAAACAAACAAACAAACAAACAAACTCTTCAGCTTTATAATATTAGTTAAGATAATCTTCGATAAACGCCACCTAACCCCCATCCCTACGCACAATATGCACACGTTTCACCGTCGCCCATTCGGACGCAATAACAGCAGCAGTTGCCCACCTATTCGTGCCCCGGCGCCGGCGACAAAGTCTGCCGTTTACAAACGCTCAAATATAACGCTACGAATGGCCGACGCTTTTTACTAGCTTTTGTTTAACTGCTTTTTAGTGCTTCGCTGTCGGATAACAGAAATGGGCATAATTTTGTAACCTGCGTGCCAGGTAATTGCTTCTACACTTTGCATTTTTTTTTTATATTAGCACGTCGAAATGACTGCTTCCTGCCTGATGTTAAGCAAACGACGAAGTTCAAAAAGTGTAAGCGAGCCTCATCACACCTGGTTAGTGCAACGCGGATTGATCACACTATGACGGCCTGCATAAGTGCTGCTTACGCCCCGTTTAAAAGACGAAAAATGAGCCGTGGTAGCCTAGTGGTAAGATCGTCGCTTCACACACGTGAGGTCGTCGGTTCGAATCCGCGCGGGGCACGCACCTCTGGATTTGCAAAAATCTATGTGCGGAATTATACCACTAGCTTAGCGGTGAAGGAAAACATCGCGAGGAAACCTGAACATCCAGTTTAATTCTGAATGTGTAACCATGATACAAATTTATCTGGTTCCCCTTTCTGAGGGTTATGAAAGTCAGATGGCAGTCGCTTCAATGTAATAACCAGACTCGCTAAATCTAGGATCATGGTCAAAGCGGTCCCTGGGCCTAGAGGCACAAACCGGGACAACGCTAAGAGGATGATGACGCCCCGTTTAAAAGACCCAAGACTATAAGAGGAAGGGAGGCTGAAAGCGAGTTCCACAGCCTAATTGTACGACAAAAGTAAGATTTACTGTGCTTTATAGTGCGAGAGCCAATTGACTGCACAGTATTTTTGTGGCATCTCAAAATGTTTGTAAATGTCGAAAACTCAATCGAATTCTGAAACTAGAGATCGTCTAATTTAAAATGTCGCGCCCCATCGCCGCTTCAGCAATAAGTTGATTCACATAACAAAAGCACTGCTATGTCATAAAACTTTTACAGACGTACTATTTAACGATGTTAGATAAATAAAAAATAGTATCTATAATAAATATTTATAATGGATATTTGGATTATTATATATTTGGATTAATGGATGGATATTTTAATAAAATAAGGTATATTTTGCTTTATGCCAATCCATTATAATCTATTGTATACTCGCTTGGGGAGGAGCTGCCCAAACATCACTGATCACTCTGGAGAGGGCCCAAAGGGGCGTTTTAAAAACAGCTCTTTTCAAGCCGTTGCTATATCCAACAACTGCATTATATACCGAAGCAGAGGTGCTTAGTGTGAGAAAGCTTTTCATACTGAGGGCCGTGACATTTAAACATAAAACTGTAATCAACTCTACAGAATATAATGCACTACTCAAAAAAAGATTATTTAAAATACAAACTCCAACCACCAACACATCATTCTCGCACCATTTCAGCCACTTCCTTTTTCCTTACATTTATAATAGACTTGTAAATAAATTTAATTTTAAAAGCTGCTCAGTTCTAGAAACTAAACATTTACTAATTAAGGCTCTCCTTTTATGGACTTACGATGAAACCGAGGATTTTCTTAAGCCTACAAAGTAAAGAATACCCATATTATCCTTTTTAATTCTAAAATGAATACTCACATTATTCCATTTTTATTATATTATATTTTTGTTTCTTTTCTTAAACTTACCGTTGTATATTAATTTTTTTTTTGTGTACTATCAAATTGTTAAAGACAACATTGTTGACTGTACCTACCGTAACTTTGTGCCAATAGTTATTAATTTTGTTAACTCGGTCTTTGTTCCCCACAGGACAGGCTTAGCCTAGTGTGGGGACCTGTGAATTTTATACTTATTGTATCTTGTGTTATGGAAATAAATTTATTATTATTATTATTATTTAAATATAAAACGTTGAACAGACTACACAACAAACAAAATGTTTTGAACAAAATATCTCTCGGGTATCGTACATTTTCACTTAAAAGCATTTTTGTCACTATCCGGAAAATGGTAAACAAAAAACTACACAAACTATAAATCATACTTATCGGTTGTTTGAAGCAGGACCGAGCTGGTTTACAAGTAAATCAGTTGGTGGTTACTTACGAGTTACACAGAAGTAGCAAGATGTTTTTAAGCAATTCTGACGGCACAACATACCTGAAAATAAAGAAAAATATGGCATTAACAACAATATAATAAGATAATATGAAAATGGTTTTTCAGAGTATACATTTCGTGCTATTGTGGGCTCTTAAGTTCAGTGTTGATAAGGTTATAAGGCATTGGGAGAGCCCTATGCCCAGCAGTGGACTGATGTGGACTGATGATGATAATGACGGTTATAGAATCGATGAAATAAATTGACTCCGAACGTGCATCGAATGCACTTTACCGGATGCACTAAAAGAAGCGACAAAAAGCATTCAAGACTAGAATTATCAAATTTTTCAAGTTGCACGGAGAATATTTCCCATTAATAAGACTTACACTACACTCCATACACGGAGCACAGGAGCCGGTTAATAAAGTGTAATCCGGGCAACAGCTCTTTCAGTCGCCGTGGACCGGTTCGTAATCCGGAAAATTCCGGTTCGCTCCGGAACCGCGGCACAGAGTATCCGGATACAGTAAGACGGATTTTAAGTGCACAATTATTATGATAATTTGCATGTGCTAGCTTATTTATCTCTAGACAAACTACCGCATACTAGGCTTAAAAACCCGTCAAACAACTTTAGTTGTTACGAAGGTCAGATGGCAGTCACTTCAATGTAATAACCAGACTCGCTAAATCTAGGATCATGGTCAAAGCGGACCCTGGGCCTAGAGGCACAAACCGGGACAACGCTAAGAGTAAGATTACAGACATGCATAGCGATGGCAACTGATAGGTGATTGATTTGGTTACATTTCCGTTGCAGCAACGACTTGGGGCTTGTTTTTTGCTTTCCTTATGATTAAGGGGAAGATTGTTTGAAGATCAGCCATTGTGTTTTGCCACTATACAATCTTGTAAACCATTGATCCTATGACATTTCTCCTCATTATACGTATTAGATAGATACTCTTTATTGCACAAAACAAACACAGTATAGTACAACTTAGGCGGTCTTATCGCTTGTAGCGATCTCTTCCAGACAACCTTCAGGTAGAGGATACCAGTTTCACTAAAGAGATTTACCAAGACAACCAGGTGACTGGTTTGGTTACTTGCCCGTTGTCGCAGCTACTTGAGGTTCTCTCTCGCTTTTTATTAGGCGTAGAGTGGCCATTATGCACTATGAGATACTTAAGAGAGGTAGGGCATAGCGAATCTTCGATCGAATTGAGCCGCCCGTCCGGGGAAGGACCTCCACCCTATAAAATACCGCAGTCAAATGACCTTCGGGTCGTGTTTCTGCTGGTGAGTAGGGTGTCCGGAGCTCGTGGGGGATTAGGGTTGGGCCGGCATGGCAGTGGCAACTGACAGGTAACCAGTTACTTGCCAGTTGTCACAGCGACTTGGGCCTCTCTTTCGCTTTCCATCAGGTGTAGGGAAGACATTATGTCGAGCCACTATAAAAAAAAAATATGAAAAAAAGGACCGATTTCCTATTGAACTGTTTTATACTGTTGCTACTTTGACTATTGAATTCGTCAATTTGATAAATGTAACATACATTTATCAAATTGACGAAATTAAGAATGAAATAAACAATTTTTGAATTTTTTGAATATAAGCACAAGTCTAAACTTGCCTCGCTCCAACCTACTTAACTGTGCCTCGCGCAGTGTTCGAGTATTATCGGTCTATGAATATGCATGCGACGAGATTTAATGCATTTTGGAGGGCGGCCCGCCCCCAGTGGGCGCCGGTCAGATGTTTGAGATTCAATTCGGAAGATAAGCACTCGACGAACTACGTAACTGCTTCAAGCACTTAGTGGAATGACGATTATGAAATTCGCGAAGATTTGATTGGTTCAATGGAAGGGTTTATTTCTTCAAATGGTTGTATGAATGTCTATTCTTATATTTGCCGCGTCATTCAACATCTACCTTTAAGAGTAATTTTAACAGACACAAGTCATTAAAACTCAAACACATTGGTGGACGCGACAGTCCGACTGAGAGTCTTGAAAAGCTGGTTATGGATGGTGGCGTGGAAGGAGAAAGAGCCCACGCCCGCTCACCAACCAGACGGTCCGACCAAGTGAAGGAAGCCACTGCCCTGGACAAGTTTCATCAGGCGGTGAGGGCAACTTCGGACAGAGACAAGTGGAGACAGTTGATTAGGGCTGTGAAATCAACAAGTGACCACGATCCTCAGTAATGAGGGAAGGACTTAAGAGAAGAGGACGCGACTGTACTGTGTAGTTTGGGTCGCAGCATGCGGAGGGGGCCTATATCTTTTTTTCGTTGGGAATGCCTTTACGCATGCATCAAGGCCTGGGTACGGGGCACTTGAGTTATGTGGGGCTTACCATATCTAGCAGAAAATAGTCACTAAACGTGGTCCGCTACAAGCGCTCTGTCCCGAGACATCGGGATGGCGGATCGGGATGCCCGGTGGTATACGACGAAACCCTCGGCACATGTCGTCGTCTTTGTAGGGCCAGGTTTGACAGGAGCACGCCGCAAAGTTTATTTTAATCGCCTCTTACGATAGACAGGGATACCTCGATATAGCACCGAGGTACCCTTGAGGCAGAATTAGTGCCCCTCGCGGTCCACTCATAGGGGCGTAACGGTGTGGTGGGTGCAGCCACACCGTTACACGAGGTCCGGATCCGGGGGCAGGGGTATTTGCCCTCCCCGGACCAGGAGTGCCGGCTGCTTATCATTTGCGGCAGGCCAGGGCAGGCAGGGATGTGGCCGTATGCTTCGGCGCTACCCGTGTACCTGCAACTTGCTGCCCACTGGCGACACAGGGGGGTTTAGTGGGTATGCCCTCCCATGGCAAAAAAGACTCAGTACTCTTCCTTTTGCCGCGACATACAGCGAGGCGTTAAGTCTGCCTCAACTGCCCTGCCTTGTGCTATGTTGTGGTACGTGAATCTGCGCAGTCTGCATCTCGAGATACGTTTAACCTTACTCCTTTGAACACTCCCAATGCAGAACCGCGAAGCACGCAAAAAACGTAATTAAATAGTGTTAATCACGAATTTAGAACAAAGCGCGGGCCGCGAGGTATTTTTAACGAGAAAATAGCCCTTTCAAGACGGATTAATTAGAGATTCCGACCGGCTCGGGAAGATTGAACGGCAGGAGGCTTTTTAATTTGGTTTTTTTTTTCGTCGGCATACATCGCTGCCTTTGTCTAGCCCCGCTGAAAGGGGGGATGCCCACCCCTTTTGGCGACAGCC
>CM062100.1:8464805-8486892 GCA_031163375.1 Conogethes punctiferalis | reverse complement strand
GTTGGCTTGGAGCGAAAAGATGATAGGCCGCTCCCTTACATCCCTTACATTGATCTGAAATGAAAGCTTCTACGACGCGGCTCACTGGTAAATTCTCTACACTATGCTTAATACTTACAAGTTGAGATAAAGTGAATTACATTTCAAGTGCTCCCAACATTGTTAGTAATTAACTATTTGAGAAAGCGTCGCAATAGGTAATAAGGCAACTTAAACTAAAACACGGGGTTACAGCCGCCTACGAAGGGTTGATACTGGCAGTTACCGAAACTTCCAACGTTCAATTATTTTGTGGAGCAAAGTTCTGACAAAGAGATACTAGCTTTGGCCCTCGAGGATTTCTGCTTGTCACTGAAAGTCTTTATCGAATTTCATTTAACGCAATAACATAAATCCATAAATTAGTCAAAGGGAGTATGAAAATACAAAGTACAATATACAGAAAGAAACGATGATAGAAATATGTCGATCCTAGAAATTTGTGCAAAAGGTAACCCAACTGTGACTCCTCTGGTGTTGCGGTGTCTATGGGCTGAAGTGATCACTTACCATCCAGTGACCTTCATGGCAGTTGGCACCCTCTGCTATATAAAAAAGTTGAAGCAAGTGGAGTATGTATTATAAAAATGGAGAAATGGCATCAGTACTCAAAAAAGTCTTTGCTGTGATGTATTCAGGATGATCTCACTCCACCTGATGGTAAGCGGTCGTGAGGTTCAAATGTTACGTCGACAGGCACAATAGGGCATACCCACCGCGCCTGTCGAGCTCACCCTGAAGGCCCACTGAGATGCCGTTTCACGCCCCGCCTAAAGAACCCAGGATTGTAAGAGGAAGGAAACACACGAGCTGGAATGGCATTCCATGACTTAATGGCACCGGGCCAATGTACAATGTTTTTCTATAATGTCACAACATTGTAAATGTCATATAAATGTGTGTCCAGGGATGAGATTAGGACAGGATGAGTTCGATCAGGGGGGGGGGGGGGGGGGGGCTGAACGTACTACACTACGTTTTCCAAGAAGCGGTATTCAGTCTAGAACTCCTTTACCCCAATGGTTATCGGATGTGCGGTTGATATGTCCCACTGCCGCATCAGCTTACTAATCCGTTGAGCTATATCGATGACCTAAGTTCTCTGTAGTACAATACACAATCCACAGCCCCTTCAATTAAACCCACTGACTCCGCAACAGACCACGCACCGCAATAAACATGATTCGAAAAGTGGCCCTCGAAAGCCTGCATGCAGTTGTGGCGCACAAACCACCATTGGCCTATAGCTGAAACAGCTTTGGCGTGCAGCCAAGTCATTTGAATTTTCCACTCGGTGCTAGAAACGCCTTCAATTTGTGAAAATACGCGAATACATTTTAATATTGCACGGCTGCGGTCGTCATGTGAGCTAAATAATTCATGTTCGATAATGATATGGTTATTAAAATCCGCGTTATGAGTTTCTGTTCATTTGGAGGTAGAAATTATGCATTATTAATGAAATATCTCATAGGGGTGAGTGAAATGACATAGTAAATTGTTCAACTGATAATAATGACGAAAAGTGGCTATGATGGTACAAGGTGGTTGGCAAGTGCTGGATGCGAGCCCAGGATCGAGCAAAGTGACGAACAATTGGAGAAGCCAGCCAGCAGTGACTGCGAGAGAATAATGATGATGAATAAATAACACTTTTAATAGAAAAACTAAATAATAATAGTTGAAATAAACAATAAACTAAAAAACTATCTCTAAATTAAAACAAATCCGCTACAGTTCCTTTCAGCAATTACAAAGCGAAACAGTGAAAAAAATATGTTCATAACAATGTGACATTACAATTCCGAGAGTTCTCCTCGCCACAAAAGCCGCAAAGTGAACACACAACAAAAACTGACGACAAACTTTGGAAAAACGACGACACCCACAGCTCGGCCCCGCCGCAAACATCTCCAGTATTTAGTCTGCGGACGTAATATTTCAACAGACATTTTTAGGAACCATTCTCTTGACACTCCATCTCCCGAGGGGACTTAACAAACGCTCTCAGTTTTTAATTTCCATTATTCATCCTTTATTTGACTTTTAGGAACTCTTGAGTTGAGGATGGGTCCTCCATTTTCTTTTCGGTTCAAGCCGATGCAGCTCGCGCAGGTGAGGGTACCTGCGCGTATTGCATCGTGCCGAATAAAAAACGTGGCTCTGGCAACTGACTGGTACAGGTATAACCATCACGATTGACAGCGTAGCTAAAATATACAGGCCGATGACGGGTAGCAGCGTCACTGGAGCGGGAAGCTACGCCCTGCGATAGTCAACCCGCCTGTATATTATGGGTAAAGCCTCCAAGCTTTTTAACAAAGTGGCGAACAACTGGAGACCACCGCGATAGGTTTATGATGATGATTTGACTTTTAGGAATTGAGCTTGAGTTGAGGATTATCATTGTGGTTACCGGATTGGCCAGCTGAGACTCTTCGTTACTGGGTTTAGCTGTTTCCAGGATTCGTTACTGCAAGAAAGGATTCTTGCAGATGTGTTCCATTACGTACACAGTGGGTGACCTTTGCAAGACGACAGACGGCATCCAGGTAGCCAGGTTTTGGACTGGTTCTATTCGAGCCAGAGTACCATTGACTGGAGAAGAAAAAGAATTTGACTTCCAACTGATTCCGAAACCGAAACCGAAGGAAAGGTCTAGTTTGTATTGCGGCGAAGTTACCCCAAACTCTGGTTGCTGCGTTGCGACAAATTCAGTTATTACTTCACGTTGTTAAATCTTTGAAAGTATATGCGGTTCCGCGGTCGCTTTGCAGCTGAGTGAAACATTTTTCTTCTGTGGATATTTTTCTTATTGTATCCGGTTTCTTTCAATTTTGTTTCGTAGTTCGCTTTGAATTATTTCCTTCAGTAAACTGCTCTGATACTCTCTTTTGCATTTTACCTAACCTGATAAGTAGCGTTTTGTAGGAAATAATGACAAACATCTTACAAGTTAAGATCTTTTTCCATTTCTTCATATCTTACTTTGTGGCTGTATATTTACTACATTGACGACCATTGATAAATTCTTATTTAGATAGCTTGCATATTTTAGTTAGAGTTCTGTCTATGTTCTGATTATTTCACCATTGTCAGGCTTTCATTCAAAGCTTTCCACTGTCTATTTTATTATCTCGTTATTGCACGCTTTTAATGTATTATGCAAAAAACATTTACTGGATACATTTGCATAGAAATTGAAACAGTTCGTGCTATGTATTTTAAAAAATAACTAACCCAACTAAACAAGCAATCAAATACTCCGTTGGAATTGACTTGTCCCAAAAATGGACTCCACAAAGGCATCACTCCGTCGCCGTTACAGAAGACGCGACATTTTTCGCCCCATTTGTATATCAAAGACAAAAGTTAATCACGATTTAACGATTCCAATAAAAAAAAATCTCACTCGCAAATTTCGGGGATTGTTAAATTTTCGCTGCGCAGACACAAAATCGTCCTTCCTTGTTGCTCGCGCAAAGCGATTTTCGTTTACTTTCTAGTAGATTGTTAAGCAAATGGATCGTAAAATAGGCGTCGCAATAATAAATGAAACGTTACAAAGTGCTTGCTTTATAATGTAACTACTGTCGGCCATCAAATTGAGAGAGCGTGTGATTTAAACAATTATCCAGTCAGTTGGTCGCGAAGATTGTCTCGGCCGGGAGTTTCCGCGGGGAAGTTAGGAATTTATGGCATTTCTGCCCCAAGAGTTTTTGCGTTATACGCCCCGCCCGGGGATGTGACGCGGCCAGTTTTGCTGGCGCAAGGAATTATAGCTGCGCTTTCGAATAGACGAAACTTTTATCCGCAAAGAAGTGTAAAATTGATATCGATTGAAAATTTACGGGAATGTTTCCTTGTAGATAAAATGTTAGGAGATGAAATAGAGGGAGAACTTTGAAACTGGCTCTATTCAAAATTTTATGTTCGTGTAAATGTGTTTGTTTAGAAGTTCTGAAATGCAATATTTTGTAGTACATTGTACTCATATAGACAGTCCAGACTGAAACCTTATGATGTTTAGTAAATTAAATACTTTTAAAAACGAAGCTGCTCTTTCAAATGGCAAATAAAATAATTAAATCATTTCAGAGACTATTCATATTCTTAGAATTATTCAACCCACTTGAAATGGGTGTTTTATTCAAAAATATGAGTTTGAATACATAAAGCAAGATCATATCGCTTCACCTACTAATATCAGATATCCTCTACCCAAAGGTTGTCTGGAAGAGATCGCTTAAAGTGATAAGATTGCCTAACTTGTACGTGATTATATCTTTGTATTTAGTTGGAAGTCAAATGTTTGGTGTGCAATAAGGTCATCATCAGCCTATTGCAGTCCACTGCTGGCCATAGGCCTCTCCAGTTGTTCGCCACCTGGGGCAAACATCTGGAGGATATACCCATAATCGCCACGCTGGGCAGGCGGGTTGGCGATCGCAGGGCGTAGCTTCTCGCTCCGGTGACGCTGCTGCCTGTCATCCGCCTGTGGTATTTAGCTACGCCTTCTATCGTGATGGTTACCGCCACCAGTCGGTTTGCCAGAACTTCGTTTGTTGTTCGGCAGGATGCACCACGGGCAGGTGAGGATGGCTTGGAGGAAAAGGTGAAAAGTCGCTCCTTTACATCCCAATCCCTCGCAATAAGGTAAATCTATCTATCTAATTGATCAGATTGCAGAAGAAAACGTTTTTTGTCATCAAACCACC
Organism: Conogethes punctiferalis; assembly: GCA_031163375.1. NCBI lineage: Eukaryota > Metazoa > Arthropoda > Insecta > Lepidoptera > Crambidae > Conogethes > Conogethes punctiferalis. The sequence continues at coordinate 8,482,135 of CM062100.1, read as the reverse complement.
GCGGCTATTTAAGACAATCTTAAAGCATATTCCGTTCCTAACCCGGGTTTATGCTAAAATTCCCTACTTTATTCCCGCGCAGCGAGTCCCGAAGGCATTATGTTAATCCCGTCCCGTTTTCGGAACTACTTCTATGTTGTCCTAACAAGTCCCCGTTTGTTGTGCGAGTTAAATAGCACTTAACTAGACGTCATCTACATGGGTAAAGGACAACTTTGCGTCAACATTTTGAGGAGATGACGCAAGAATGTGGACTGAAAGGCCACTGCTTCTTCAACAAACATGTCCAACATCTGGACATCATGGACAGCCCGTGAATGTTGGTTGAGTGAATGCAGAGGAATCAGCCACCCATATTCTGCTAGAATGCCCAGGTAACCTGTAAACGGGAACCGGACGAGATACATTGATGATTACCTGGAACAAATAAAATTACGTTTTAGTATAAGCACTTACAAATTTGAATTTGATAACATATACTACATAGTGTTAGAGGAGAATAATCAACCGCTGCGGCACAGCACTATTGGCCACGTTCAAGAGTCACCGCACTAACGTTGACAGTTGAAGTTTGACGTAACGGTGACACTGACAGCCGTCATCGAGTTCCCGCCGATTATTACTTTTTCTATCTCTCTGGTTGAATGAGTGTTTGTAATTGGATTGTGTAAATAAATACTTTCAGATTAAGATAAAGTGTTCATATTAATAGATAGTAAAATCGTAACAGTATTTAAGTAATAAACCAGAAGAAACCTGTAGCGGTACATATATAGGTAATATCAAAAAGACCTAAGCAGTGACAAAACATAGGATATACATAAGATAACGAGCCCGAAGGTCACCTAATGGTAAGTGTTCACTTAAGCCCATAGATACCGCAACACCAGGGGAGTCACAGGAGTCGGTGATGTCTTGGTGTACATACTCATAGGACCCTCGACACCACCTTTATGGCGCATGACGAAGGGGCCGGGGTTTTTAGTGGGTATTTCCTGCCTCACTTCTATCTTCGAGGCGGGGTGAGTCCCACATACCCCGCTGCTCCTCCCAGCAGCGGGAACGCCTAAATGCATTTTCCCCGGTAACACAAAAAAATAAAAGGGGAGTCACAGGAAATCTGTCGGCTCACTTTTGAAGGTCCCTAAGTCGCCGTTCAAGAACCCACAGTTCTGAGACAATACAGTCTCAAACCTGGACAAAAAAGACATCGCCAGAAACGCTCGAAAACCTAAACAAAGCATCCAGTCGAGTAATTTAAATTAATTCGCCTAGATCGCGTGCACGACAAATCTCAGCAATCTAAAGCTTACGTAAACGTAACAACGTTCTCTATCGTCTGACCCTCGGCTCTATGAATCCAGGTAATAATATGCAAATGGGATCACGTAATGAGAACTATTCTAAAAACTAAACGACAAGCGAGGGTTTGAAATGGGGCACTGAATTGGGGCATGGGTGTGGGGTACCCGACACAGTGCGTTATAATATGCCAGTAACTTTTTTTTTTATGGTAGAGGGGGCAAACGGGCCTGAAAGTCACCTGATGGTAAGTGATCACTTCAGCCCATAGACACCGCAACACCAGGGGAGTCACAATCTTGACTGCAGATACGCCCCAGGTACCGCTGGATAGACCTGGTGGAAAATTGGTCTTTTTTATGACAGAGGGGGCAAACGGGTTAGAAAGTCACCTGATAGTAAGTGATCATTTCAGCCCATAGATACCGCAACACCAGGGGAGTCACAGGAAATCTGTCAGCTCACTTTTGAAGGTCCCTAAGTGTAATTAAAAATGTAATTAGTCTGCCTTTTAGATTGTTCAAATTAGACCAAAAATTACAAAGATACAGCCCGTTGAAACTACGCGTGACGTCACAGAGTGGGAGTTTTTTCGCCACTGAGCGACGTTAAAACCAACACAACCCCCCTTCTAAATTTTTATGCCTTGTATTTTTTGTTCAAATTAAAAAAGGAAAAATATGTGTCCAATATATTTTATAATCTAAAATACGGTCTTAATATAATGTAATTATTTTGACCCTGGAAACATCCCTATTGGTGGCCAGTAGCTAGCTAGCGAAGCTGTACTGCCGCATTTTTGTTTGTAATTATATGATAACAGATGCCTGCTTCACTGTCCTCTTCTGTACTGTGGCGCCACATCGCGGCAGGCGGGTGTTTTGTGCGAAGTAGTTACGTTAGTTACGCCGCTTCTTTTGATTGGATGTTTGCTAAAATGGCGCCGTTAAACTGAAACTAGCTAGGTACCTACCTAATTACTACTGTGTGACAAATTTTAAAATTATATTGAAGCTTACTTTATGGAGCTGAATTAATTAGAAATAATAATATGTATCTTATTGCTTCTAGTAATAAAATACCATTTCCCGCCAAAGGGTGTGAAGTTCTAAAACTTTTTTCTTAGTGAGCACCTAAACGTCGACGTCCTAAAAGAAACCGCCATGACAATAACGCCATCTAGTCTCAAACTAAGCCTAGACATGTACTATGGGTACTAGACAACTGATAAACTTATTTGGATTTGTGAATAAATACATCTGTATTTATATAGGTATAAACCTAGCTAGAAGACCAATAGAAATAGATGTTCTTAATGTTCATACACATAAATGTTTGTACTGTGCGGGGTTCGAATTCGCGACCACTAATCATAAATAAATAACTCAAGACATGCCACACAACGCCACCTAGCCTCAAACTAAGCCGAAGCTTGTACTATGGGAACTAGACAACTGATAAACTTACTTAGATACATTTTTTTTTGTAAATAAATACATATTATACATAGAAAACACCCAGACCAATACAAACAGACATGTTCATGAACACAAATGTTTGTACTGTGCGGGAATCGAACCCACGACCCTTGGATCAGAGGGCAGAGGTCACTACCAAATGAGCCACTGAGCCTGTCATAAAACTGACAAAACTGTAAATAGAATATAGAATCTTTATTGAAGTAATGCTCACTTTTGTCCAGCAAAAAGGAAATACACTTTTCCGCTTCCCTGAAAAACCTGGACCTTTCACTATGTAAGTAAACGACCTATTTATTCAGGAAAATTATCAATTCCTGTGAAATTTGGATTAACGACCTTCTGAGCGGGAAAACGCGGGCGGAAGCTATTTCGGTAGGAGCCATAAGTTCTCAAACTGTGGAGCTTTAAAAAAATTATAATTTTTCCTAATGTTTTTTTTTTATATAATAGCTCGACATAATGGCTTCCCTTCGAGAAGCCCAAGTCGCTGTGATAACTAAATTAGTAACTGGTTAGTTGTACCTGTCAGTTGCCACTGCCATGACGGCCCAACCCTAACCCCCCACGAGCTCCGGAGACCCTACTCACCAGCAGAAACACGACCCGGAGGTCATTTGGCTGCGGTATTCTATAGGGTGGAGGTCCTTCCCCGGACGGGCGGCTCAATTCGAACGAACATTCGCTATGCCCTACCTCTCTTAAAAATCTCTTGATGGAAAGCAGTCGACACCGCCCATGGACACCGCAACTCAGAATGAGTTCTGGGGTCGTTGGGGGATAGAAAGAGCACAGCTCGTTTCGCACCAATCCATGTGCGATCGCTCTTAATCTCAAATACATTTAGGTACTCGTGTTACCCTATAACCGACCCCTAGAGGTCACTCCCAACACTTTGGGATCTGCCGTCGTAAGCAAACAACTGTTCGTGTATTACACAAATTTTCTGAGTAAGTTCGGCAAGTTAAATATAAGTACATCCCTTTGAAAGTCCTTCAGAGATAACAAATATATAACCTTGTACTGCCGTGTAAATAATATTGAACCAACCTGTATGTAGCTTACACGAGACGTAGGTATATAAAGCTTAAAACACACGGAGCGATTTATAACCGCAACCGTAGCGTTTGCGAAACCATAACGCTTATTTTTTTACAAAGGATAGTCACTTCCCCCGTCTTATGGAAAGCGAAAGAGCCAAGTCGCAGCGGCAACGGATAAGTAACTCAATTATACATTAACTGTTGCCAACGCCATCCCGGGCAAGAGACAGCTCTAGTCATTTAGGACAAGTAACCAAATCAATCATTTGTCAGTTGCCACTGCTGTCCCACACACCATGTCACCTAACTCCCCCCTGAGGTGGCATGACGGTGCCTAATGCATTCACCTCTAGATAAAAAAAAGCTGTACCAACCTGTAAGGGTTGGACAACATCTGGCAGCACGGAATCGCATTTGTTCCGGCTGCCACCACGTGCTGCAGTATGATGCCGCATGCCAACGCGCGCTGTCGCATTCCGCAGACAAAAAATAGTAAGTGATCGGCGGTGAAACGCATCTGCGTTAGCATGCTATCGCGCGCTTCAGCGTCCCAGAGTGTCCCTGCCGACCGTTGCATTTGTTCCGTGATGCCGATCGCCTCGAGGATTCCGCCGCGTGCTATCGCATTATGCTTTCTGTCTCGGTCTAGCTAATGGCAGTTCTAAGCGACAGAAAGAGAAAGAGCGACGGAAAAGGGCGATTCCCTGCTGCCAGATGAGGTCCAACCCGACGTCTCTGGCTATAAGCCGACTGATCTCGAAACACGACCGAAGACACTTTACTGGTGTTTTGCGGAATGCACGAAGGTCGTCATTAGTCGTCGTGCGCTTACCCGCACTTACTAACCACGCGGACGTACGAGAGACTATAAAATCAGCCTAAAAAATTAGCAGCATTTTTTGGAAAAAAAACCAACCTCACTCAATTTTTTTTGTAGCTCGACATAATGGCTTCCGTACACCTGATAGAAAGCGAAAGAGAAGTCCAAGTTGTCACAACAACTGTCAAGTATCTGGTCAGCTACCTCTCAGTTGCCTCCGCCATGGCCGGCCCAACCCTTACCCCCCACGAGCTCCGATCAAATGACTGCGGTATTCTATAGGGTGGAGGTCCTTCCCCGGACGGGCAGCTCAATTCGAGTGAACATTCGCTATGCCCTACCTTTCTTAATGGTGACAATAGGATCAACTATGGAGTACACCCTTTCGAAAAAAAAAAAAAACAATTCAGTCGAGTTAAGAACCTCCTCCTTTTTCTTCGAAGTCGGTTAACAAAACAGCCCACAACCGCTCTGTTAGTTCTTAGCCTAAGAGGCCAAGTTTATCTAATAATACGACATGACACAATTCAGCCTTTCGGTACTTCCGGTAAGTATTTATTACCTTCCTATATATGTTATGGACCAAGTGATTAATGCGGGCATTATTTATAATGCTAGGGCATTATGAATAATGTCAAGCTCTATTGGGCAAAATGATAATTACTATCTAATCTTCAATTATTTATCACATTGCCGGTCATTATTGTATTGCTACTTGACAATTGGGCAATTTGATAATAAAGCAAAGGAGAGGGCCGCACGCGTAACTAATCACTTATTTGAACATCGCCGCGTCCGCTAGTATTTTTGTTTAGTTTTACAGACGATGTTAGCCGAAGCGACTTATTAACGTGCTGCTACTGTACATAACTATAGTGGATTTAGAAGGTATATTATTTTGATCTATCACGTTGGACAGCCAGCGTTTTAAAAAAAATGACATTAGAATGTAATGTCGTAAATACACAGGATTTTTTATCCACTCTTTTGAGGTCGACCTCTAGAAATGTAAAATGCAAAATACATAAATACAAAAAATGAGTTAAATTGTTTAACGTTATATTTTCAATTTTAGTTAAATGACAATTATATTAAAAAACCGGCCAAATGTGAGTCAGCGTCGAGCACGAAGGGTTCCATACCGAGCCTTTAATATCCAGCAAAAAAGGCCCAGTTATCCTGTACAATAGGACCAGTACAATAGGAACTAAGTCATAGCTCTATGACTTAGTTCCCATCATTATGCAATAGTGCTTTATTTATTTGCCATCTTGGAGCAATCAAAAGTAATAATAATAGGCCGATGTCTCACATACACAACACATATTAAATTATCTCAAGGAGTGTTCGACCTGTGCCCCCTTAGTACGCAAGCCTTACAGAGCACCAGGAGGGGTAACACCTCAAATGGAAACTGCGGTAGAGTTATTAAATATGTTTTTATTACTCTGCCCAAAAAGTGATGAACAATATTTACAATGACCGGTCAATTTGATTACTTGAATAATTATTATCAAATTGCCTTTTCATATTGGCCATTTATCATAATGCCCGGGCATTATATATAATGCTACATTTATTACTTGGTCCATAACATATACAAGAGTACACATAAGTGGCGCTCCATTTCAGTAAATATATTAATTAATGCTCTTCAATTCGGAATTTCCGCCCCCGCAGATAATCTCTTAGGAGATTAGCCGGAGATATTGAGGTCTATATGTGTGTGAGCAAACACAAGTGCAGTACAAGTTCCTTAAAAGGCATAGCAACCGGAAAAACAATAAAATTCAAATATTAATAAATAGGACGCAGGACGGCTGGCAAGTGCTGGATGCGAGAGGCCCAAAATCGATCATGGTGGCGAACATTAGGAGAGGCCTATGTCCAGCAGTGGACTGACACGGGCTGATGATGATGATGATGATTAATAAATAACTCAAGACATACCACGCCGGGACACACATCGCCATCTAGCTCCAAACTAAGCCGAAGCTTGTATTATGGGTACCAAACAATCCCTTGCGCTCCGATCAGCGACCCCGAGGAAGACGACGACTCGTGTCTTCGGACACACGTGGTCAGTGACGTCGTACCGGGAGGGCATCACTACGTCCTCCGGAGTGCCGCCAGTCTTCCAGGCGGCGCAGCGCTACTGAGCTGAGGAGGGGTTGAGACGAATCCCGACGGGCATCCCGACCCTCCTCAGATGAGCGCTCGTAGCCGACCACCGTCAGGTTTAGCGGGTACTCTCCGTTTTAGGAGGGCGTCCCACATAACCCAGGTGTTCCGTACCTGGCGTATGCGTAAAGGCATTCCTAACGTAAAATAAAGGCGGATTGGCAATCGCAGGGCGTAGCTCTTCGAATCAGTGACGCTGCCGCCTGGTTATACCGCCACCAGTCTGTGGTCAGAGCCTCGTTTGTTATTCAGCAGAATGCACCACGGGCAGGTGAGGGTGGATTAGAGCGAAAAGATCGTAAGGTCGCTTCCTTCAATCCCAGCCCATTTCAGCCCTTTTTAAAGCGCCTGATCTCATTCCGATATCAATAAATTGGGAGTGAAAAAACAGAGAATGCATGTGCGTTTGTTTTAACACAAATAGGACATAGGAGAGGTTGGGCATAGCGAATCTTCGCTCGTATTGAGCTGCCCGTCCGGGGAAGGACCTCCACCCTATAGAATACCGCAGCCAAATGACCTCCGGGTCGTGTTTCTGCTGGTGCGTAGGGTCTCCGGAGCTCGTGGGGGGCTAGGGTTGGACCGGCATGGCCGTGGCAACTGACAGGTGACTAACCAGCTACTTGCCAGTTGTCACAGCGACTTGGGCTTCTCTTTCGCTTTCCATCAGGCGTAGGGAAGCCATTATGTCGAGCTAATATAGAAAAAAAATATGTCTTCTTCGTACTTAGCTACTCTATCGAAATACAACAGAGAAAGTATCCTAGCTTACGTAGAGTGCTAACAAAAAAAAACTTGATTTACTCAAAAAATCTGTACTTAACTCGACACCCAATTCAAGACATAAGTTCAATGACCTAATGCAGACCTCATAAGAACACAATTAAGATCGCACAGACGCAAACAAAGCCTTAACTAATCAGTAGTAGGACGTTGACATCACCTGACCACTACTACAAGCGATTGTCGTACTTATGTACAAGGCAATACGGTCTAAAATCAATAGGGGATTGGAACTTCCGTGTAATAGATAAAGGATATTTGAACTTTAACGCAAGAGCAATAGAGTGCAAGATGAGGTAATAAATTCTAAAGGTTGATTTACATTCAACGAGCGAATGCTCTTTCTGTTCCCACTGCATAAAATAAATAAAAATAAAAATTCATTTATTTTCAATAGTCTGAATTACAAATGGTTCAATACTAAAATTCTTCTCGTGTAAACAGGTGTAGATCATAAATAAATAACCCAAGACATGCCATGCTGGGCCATACAGCGCCTCCTAGCCCCAAACAATTCCGAAGCTTGTACTATTAGTACCAGACAATTGATAAACTAACTTAGATACATTTTTTTTTGTAAATACATACATAGAAAACTACCAGACCAATACAATCAGACATGTTCATGCACACAAATGTTTGTACTGTGCGGGGATCGAAACCGCGGCCCTTAGTTCAGAAAGCTGAGGTCACTACCATCGATCGAGCCAGTAATTTTTTTTATAGGATACACCATCGCTAAAACACACGAACGCTTACCTACATCGAGCGAGCAAACTTTTTTATTTTTATAGTGGCTCGACATAATGGCTTCCCTACGCCTGATGGAAAGCGAAAGAGAAGCTCAAGTCGCTGTGACAACGGCCAAGTAACTATAAGCAATAAGTAAGTAAGTATAATCTTATGGTATATTTACTTACACGCTTGTGGAGACTTGTCAAGCCCCTACAAACACAAGCATGTGAACGGGCCTGCTGTTAATTTTATATTCTAGCTCTATGTTCGTTCGATGTAAATCGACCTTAAGAGGAATACATCCTTGGAGAACAATTAAGCTATAACAAGTCTTATGTCCTACAAGATAAGGTGTAGTTTCCAGTGGGTGGGTGTTGTGGGGGGTATGAGGCGTCTGAATAAGTGGGGCGAACAATCTAGGCTATCTGGTGACAAGAATGCATCTGGTTGCTACTTGTATGACTTGTTAAGGAAATAAATGCGGCTAGCAATGCACACCAATCAGCCGGTTGCAAACTGGTGGCTACGAGATATAAATATCAGACATCACATACATTGCTCTAATCCCAAAGTAAGTAGCTTATGCACTTGTGTTATGGGTATCAGAACAACGAATGTACCACAAATAAATACTTAAGTACAAATTATAAACATCGAACGGAACAAACACAAATATTCATCACACGAATGTTTGTCCCGGGGGGGAATCGAACCCACGACCCTTGGCTCAGAAGGCAGGGGTCACTACCAATTGAGCCACCGAGCCAGTCAAACATATACAAACCAAATACCCAGACTAATACAGACATGTTCACGCACTCAAATGTTTGTTGTACCGTACGGGAATCGAACCCGCTACCACTGTGTCAGAGGCAGCGTACACAGCCACTGAATCAGCTGATAAGGTGACATATGCGTTCACGCATCACATTTGCTCGTCTGCCACCTCATGCATAAAAAACAAACTTTGTTTTTTACGTTTACTCAGCATAGTGGCTTCCCTCCGCCTGATGGAAAGCAGGAAAGGAAGCCCAAGCCGCTCTGACAACGGGCGGGAAACCATGGTTTCCAGTCAGTCATCACAGCCATGCTGGCCTGCAAGATGCTTCTTCACGCTTCGTTTAAAGGATCCCATACTAAAAGAAAGCGGAAGCACGTGTGCTGGCAGAGAGTTTCACTATTTAATGGTACGTTTAAAGCCAGTAATAAATAAACCAGGGTATTGCATACAACCACCTGCTACCATTACAATCCCTACGAGTGGGGTTATCAAAGCACACAGACCCAAACCAATTTAAAAAGTTGAGTGGTGTCTATGCCCCTAAAAAGCATTAAATCTTCCGGTTTAGCAAACAACATGTCATATTTTGTTGTCGTTTTAAATTCATTCGCCGGTAGAGCGGCTCAAAAAATTCAGTTCCACCGCCACCACCTAATTATAATTTAACACCAAGCCATAAATTGTGACGAATGGCGGCAATAATTCGCGGGAAAATGTTCGGATTAGAAGGAATTTGAGGGGTTCATTATATTGTTACGAACGAATTGGTGTAAAGTGTCCTGTAAGTTTGAATCTACCTATATGTATCAATCTCTACCTATATGCATGTATCTATCTATTGCCAATATATATTTATACCTATTTATATTAAAAAATATAGATAATGTCATAATTATGAGAGGATATCAGGAGAGAGAATGTCATAAGCAGGTACAATCGTCCGTGGGCTTCACTCAGCAGGACTCACTGAAAACCAGCGCCGTGGCTTCTACGGGGGCCACGGCGCTGGTATTAAAGTCAGAATAATTATGTACGAAACGTCGTTTGCAACTTTAGCATATCAGCTTAATCAAACCCAAGCACAGCATTCGGTTAACAAAATAATCCATTTATAAAACAGCCAACTTGACAAAAACAAGAATTGCAAAAATTGAACGCACAAATTTTAACGCGCCGAAGCTTTTAGAGAGCTTTCAGCAAAAAGCGCGGTTGTGTCGGCGAATTAATCGCAAACATCATTAGTATGGGAGACCGCGCTCATTATTGAAACAAACGCGGATGATTTAGTTCCTATATTTGGGGCACAGTTCAAGTAACAACAGTGTGTCATTTCTGCAATAGGATGAATGGTTACTTTATTTTTTAAACGAGGATACGACTTTGAGATAGGTATGGCATAGCGAATCTTCGCTCGAATTGAGCTGCTCGTCTGGGGAAGGACCCTATAGAATACCGCAGCCAAATGACCTCCGGGTCGTGTTCCTGCCGGTGAGTAGGGTCTCCGGAGCTCGTGGGGGGTTAGGATTGGGCCGGCATGGCAGTGGCAACTGACAGGTAACTAACCAGTTACTTGCCAGTTGTCATAGCGACCTGGGCTTCTCTTTGGCTTTCCATCAGGCGTAGGGAAGCCATTATGTCGAGCTACTATAAAAAAAAAGGGAACATGTGTGCTGGAAAGGAGTTCCACAGCCGAATGGTTCGGCAGATGTAAGAGTTATTGCACGTCAAAACTACTACACTGATCGTGTCGTTGCTATACTGTGCGTATGATTTAGTGGACGCTTCGCAAACACATTATGTGCATCGTTTAGATTCGCCAATAACGCTGCAAACTCGCGTTGAACACTGATATCGATATTGATTGGTGAACTTTAGACATCTAACAATGATAGGTCTAAATATAATTGTTTTTAACCGACTTTACTAGGTAACTTATATACTTATATACGGCCAAGTAAGTGGTCAGTTGCCACCGCCATGCCGGCCCAACCATAACCCCCCACGAGCTCCGGAAACCCTACTCACCGGCAGAAACACGACCCGGAGGTTATTTGACTGCGGTATTCTATAGGGTGGAAGGAGGTCCTTCCCCGGACGAGCGGCACAATTCGAACGAAGATTCGCTATACCCTACCTCTCTTAAATGACGTATTAACACATAGGCTATGTTCTATACGAATATTCACGTGGGCAGCGCCGCGGGCAGCAGCTAGTAAACTATAAACATTAAAAGAGAATACACAAAGCAATTTGCTATACGAACACAGATCAAAACACGCCGACAATTTAATTTCACCATAAAACCACAACGCAAATATGCCCACACTCTGTCATGAGACCACAAACACGTAGAGACTTTTGTCTATGGCGATAAAACGATAACGCAAACGCTTGGTAAACAGTTCGTAAACACATTTAGACTGGCCGGCGCGACAAGACACAAAGCAGACGCTATGTGCTAGCTGGAACCATAAACAAACATTCTATAGCAGATAAACCGAAGCGGAACGTCATTTGACATGGGAAGGTCAGTGCTAAGGTTAAAGACATATAAACTGGTGAATGTGATGAAGAAGAAGGGAGTTCTCAATCATCTACACTAATCCTACTAATATTATAAACGCGAAAGTTTGTTTGGATAGATGGATGGATGTTTGTTCCACTTTCACGCAAAAACTACTGAACGGATTTTAATGAAACTTTACAGGAATATAGTTTGTACATCAGATTAACACATAGGCTATGTTTTATACGAATATTCACGCGGGCAGAGCCGCGAGCAGCAGCTAGTAATATTATAAAGAGGAAAGGTTTGATTGTTTGATTGTTTGTTTCTTTGAATTAAAAAGGCTCCGAAACTACTGGACCGATTTGAAGAATTCTTCACTGTTCAAAAGCTACACTATCTCCGGTGAACATCATTCACAGCGACTTGGGCTTCTCTTTCGCTTTCCATCAGGCGTAGGGAAGCTATTATGTCAAGGTACTATAAAAAGTCGAATTGTGACCTCCTCCTTTTTTGAAGTAGGAATAAAAAAAAATTTACAGTTTCTAATCCGTCCTGTCCCTTTTTGGTCAACCAATTAAATTTGTTTATGTATAATTTTTAAAATCTGTACAAAAGCCAAAATAACGACATCGAACTGACCTCGCCCCAACAGTAATGAGTTTCGTGTGGAATTTTTCGGACATAGCGGGTAGCTAAAATTGCTTTTTCAAAAAGGCCATTATAAATAATTTGCGGGGGAACAAAGGGCTCGCCCGAGTTGGGATTGTTTTTGACACTTCGCTGAAATCACATCAGTTGTGCAGACAATAGGGTAGGTTAAAGGCCTCTTACACATCCGTAGCCAAAATGGCAAAACGGGACCCTTATAGATTCGTCATGTCTGTCTGTCCGTCCGTATGTCACAGCCAGTTTATTCCGAAACCATAAGAGCTACGTTATTGAAATTTGATGCGTAGATGTATTCTGTTAACCGCATTATGATTTTAAAATACAATCAGAAAAAAATCTAAAATTTTTGGGGTTCCCCATACATAGAACTGAAACTCAAATTTTTTTTTTCATCAAACCTATACATGTGTGGTATCTATGGATAGGTATTTCAAAATTAAGTTCTATTATCATTTTTTTCTAAACTGAATAGTTTGCGAGAGAGACTCAGGCTCAGACTCGTCCAAGCGCTACCCAAATACTCAAAAAAAATTTAACTTGCTATGTATTTAGATTTATTTTTTTTTCTAATCTAAAACCACATCCATACCTTACCTCCACCAATAAACTGATGCGATGACTTATCCTCAGTTGACCTTCAGCCACGTTTACCTCCACTGCCATAGAAAAAAAAACGAAATACGATTTTAAAATCTCCAGAAAATTTGTAGACGTATCCGTTTCAAATGATGGCAAAAGCATACAAAGTTTTGATTTTATTTTTCCTCCAGTTAAACAGGGATTATTGTCCGGGATACGAAATTCGGTGTTTCTCTGTGTCAAGTGCCCAAGTTTTGTTTGGGAGCGTCCATCACCCGGATCGCTGTTGGATAAAATTCTAATGACGATGTCTAAGCGTCGAGTTTCGAGTTGGAATAACGAAATTTTCGCATGAAATTCTTTGGGAGATTTGAATAAAACGGTATTATTTCTGCTGAGGAAAATGGAAAGTCGAGTCTTGAAATAATTAAAGAGGAGTCAGAAGGCTTAGAGAAGATGCCTGTTTATTAGTGACAACGACATGGAGAAAAGAATGATGATACATGGTGTATTGAGGGATGTAAGGGAGCGGCCTATCATCATTTCACTCCTGCCCGTGGTGCATCCAGCCGAATAACAAACGAGGCGCTGGTAACCGACTGGTGGCGGTATAACCATCACAATTGAAGGCGTAGCTAAATATTACAGACCGTTGACGGGCAGCAGCGTCACCGGAGCGAGAAGCTACGCCCTGCGATCGCCAGCCCGCCTGCCCATGGCGATTATGGGTATATCCTCCAGATGTTTGCCCTAAGTGGCGATCAACTGGAGAGGCCTATGTCCAGCAGTGGACTGCAATAGGCTGATGATGAGTGTATTGTATTCCGTATCCCTGTGGTGTCTACATTTAGAATAGGACCACCCGATCTCATCCTGTTGATGTCGTAAAAGACGATTAAGGGAATATCAGGAAACGGGTACAGCGTTTACCTGGGTAGAAATAAAAAGTACTGCGGTCACCAACCCGCCTGCCAAACGTAATGACAATAGCTGTTGGGGGAGGCCTATGTCCAGCTGTGGACGTTTGCAGGCTGATGATGAAAAAACAATAAAATACACAGAATTATATGACGAGACGCAAAGTTTTCACCACAATAAACAAAATAAAAACGAAAATAACATAATTAATAAATAACTCAAGACATGCCACGCTGGGCCTACACATCGCCATCTAGCCCGAAACTAAGCCGAAGCTTGTACCATGGGCAGGCACTAAACAACTGATAAACTTACTTGGATACTTTTTTTTTGTAAATGAATAGGTACATATTATACACAGTAAACACCCAGACTAATACAAACAGACATGTTCATGCACACAAACTTTTCTAATGTGCGGAGATCGAACCCACGACTCTTGGCTCAGATGGCAAAGGTCACTAACAAATGAGCCATCGAGCCATTCAATATAAAGTTATAATATCTAAAAAGGTTGTAATTCGTATCAAATCTAATCGCGTTTTATAAGAAACTAAACTTCATAATATGTTAATATTACCCACATGTATAGAGATATACAAACTACAATTACATATTTCAAATAAAGATAAACAAAAATACACTTGAACATTGTACGAAAACAAGTAAACTAAGCAGGCTGAATTCATAAAAAGCAAAATAAACTTTAGACTTAAACAAAAACTTTTCTTTGAATTACTTTCAGAAATAATTAAGTGGGTTTCGAAAGAGATATTTTATTCATAACTTGTTTCTCATAATGTTGCAAGTATTTTATTACAACTTGCCAAGAGTACTTCAACAAATACAAATTCTGTTTATTGCCCCATGTCCTCTGTGCTGAGAATGTCTGTTGTACTCGTATTTCCTTCAACAGTGCCTTTAATAACTCTTACATTTTCATACACCACTTGGTTTAAATCTCTAACTAAAATCATTATTTTAGGATATATTTCTTGTGTTAATTTAACCCCTATAGTTTTGTGTCCCTGTTTATATGCAAGCCCAAACAAAAGGCTGTTACTGGACTTTTTTGTTGAATCTTTCATTTGCCAAACGTAATGACAATAGCTGTTGGGGGAGGCCTATGTCCAGCTGTGGACGTTTGCAGGCTGATGATGAAAAAACAATAAAATACACAGAATTATATGACGAGACGCAAAGTTTTCACCACAATAAACAAAATAAAAACGAAAATAACATAATTAATAAATAACTCAAGACATGCCACGCTGGGCCTACACATCGCCATCTAGCCCGAAACTAAGCCGAAGCTTGTACCATGGGCAGGCACTAAACAACTGATAAACTTACTTGGATACTTTTTTTTTGTAAATGAATAGGTACATATTATACACAGTAAACACCCAGACTAATACAAACAGACATGTTCATGCACACAAACTTTTCTAATGTGCGGAGATCGAACCCACGACTCTTGGCTCAGATGGCAAAGGTCACTAACAAATGAGCCATCGAGCCATTCAATATAAAGTTATAATATCTAAAAAGGTTGTAATTCGTATCAAATCTAATCGCGTTTTATAAGAAACTAAACTTCATAATATGTTAATATTACCCACATGTATAGAGATATACAAACTACAATTACATATTTCAAATAAAGATAAACAAAAATACACTTGAACATTGTACGAAAACAAGTAAACTAAGCAGGCTGAATTCATAAAAAGCAAAATAAACTTTAGACTTAAACAAAAACTTTTCTTTGAATTACTTTCAGAAATAATTAAGTGGGTTTCGAAAGAGATATTTTATTCATAACTTGTTTCTCATAATGTTGCAAGTATTTTATTACAACTTGCCAAGAGTACTTCAACAAATACAAATTCTGTTTATTGCCCCATGTCCTCTGTGCTGAGAATGTCTGTTGTACTCGTATTTCCTTCAACAGTGCCTTTAATAACTCTTACATTTTCATACACCACTTGGTTTAAATCTCTAACTAAAATCATTATTTTAGGATATATTTCTTGTGTTAATTTAACCCCTATAGTTTTGTGTCCCTGTTTATATGCAAGCCCAAACAAAAGGCTGTTACTGGACTTTTTTGTTGAATCTTTCATTTGCAAACCGGGGGTAGGAATTTGACCGATAGTTTTGGTACTACGACCTCTACCTCCTTTCCTTTCTCTACCTGAAGGTTGTCTGGAAGAGATCGCTTACTAGCGACCGCCTAGATTGTACCACAAGATGTCTGTATCACCTTTTCTGTATTTATATTGTATTTTAGGCAATAAAGAATATCTATCTATCTACGTGTGTTTTGTGATAACTAGATGTAATAAATTATCTCCAAAATCTCTTTTGCTTTCTCCCAAAGCGGTCTTAACTATATAGAAAAGACAACAACGTCTATTTCTGACGCAACCGTTAAAATTGCTTTCAAAATTAATTTTATTTTTACTTTCTAATAAACTTCCAATATCGAATCAAATCATCAAATGGCAAACGTTAAAATTAAGATTTTCCAATAAGTCTAGATCAAATTGAGCCAAAGTACACGACTGCTAAAGACTTGATCAGTATTCGCGGAACGAAAATTACTTCAACAATTTCATCCAAATGAAGGCTTTGCCGTCCCAAACATTTAGAGCAGATGTTCCTAACACAGGAATTCCCAAAAATGGCATCCGTTTTACCTTTGCGATGAAGGAAAATTTAATTTGTTCAAAAATTCAATTCCGGGTGTCTGGCGTGATTCAGGTTTAATCTTTTAACTGTGAATGGAGTAAAAGAAGTATTTAATTGATTGCAAGGTGGTTTGCGGGAGTAAGGTAAAATGTAACATCGGAGAAAACACAAAAATGTGACGTTCTGTGGACTACGAAAAAAAAATACCGACTATGCTGAAAGACGAATAAATCACAAAGGAAGTACCCATTAGTATTCATCTTTCAGTATATTGCTTTTTATCGTGCTGCTAACTAATGTCTTTAGAAGAGGGAGAATAATGTATTTAGCAGACTTGAGAAAGGTGGCTGGCCAAGAATGGATACGGATTAACCAGGGTCGAGATTGCAGCAGCAATGGACGGCAATGGGATGATTTGTTTTGGACTTAATATACTAGTCCAAGGCGGCGATTGTGGGTAAAGCCAATATGGTGAACAACTGGAGAGGCCTATATCCAGCAGTGGACTGCAAGTCTGATGATGAAATACTATAGAATCAGGTAAAAACAATTTACAAAGAACTCCTTTTCTTGTAAATGAAGTTCTGTTGAATGAATTTTATACATTTATGAAAACATTTTGTAAAATGAACTGTCAAAAATATTTTACACACACTGGTTCAAACAAAAGAACGAAACTAATCAGTTTAATTATAAACTAATACAAGTTTTAGTATATGTGGAAAATAACAAAATCCATAAGCTCCAAATGAGAAAACTTAAAACCTATCCAACATCAAATAAACACTCCAACTACTCAAGGAGCCTCTTGGAAGCCCTTAGTTTCTCGCTCCTCAAG
>CM062100.1:8443345-8464705 GCA_031163375.1 Conogethes punctiferalis | reverse complement strand
AGATAATAGAGCTTTTATCATTGTTCAAAAACTGTTTTCAACGTTTGCGGTGATTCGCAACATTCCTTCAATTAATACACTCCACTGATTTCTCTAATGAACAATTATTCCCAGTTTGCATCTGCGTTGCGGTTTCCATTAATCTATTTATTAATAACATCAATTAGAAATACAACACTCTAGCGAAAGGGTTAGAGAGTGAAATTAAGTCGGTTCAAACAATCGTCTGTATAGAATTATGAATTGCATTTGATGTAAATGGATGTAATTATTTTCTGCGCGGATTTGATATCATCTTATTTAGGTTGAGGGTTGTCAAAATGTAAAAGCCAGAAAAAAATTATATACTTAGATGTTTCCCTTCATTTATATTGACTGGCTCGATGGCTCATTGGTAGTGACCTCTGCTTTCTGAGCCAAGGGTCGTGGGTTCGATTCCTGCACAGTGTAAACATTTGTGGTCATGAACATGTCTGTTTGTATTGGTCTGGGTGTTTTCTATGTATACTTAATATGTATTTATTTACAAAAAAAAGTATCTAACTAAGTTTATCAGTTGTCTAGTACCCATAGTACAAGCTTCGGCTTAGTTTGGGGCTAGATGGCGATGAGTGGCCCAGCGTGGCATGTCTTGGGTTACTTACTTATTATTTATTTATTTATTTATTTATTTAAAACGGTACACCAACAGCATATATACAGAACATTCATTACAATAATATACAACATAAAGATTCTTGTACATATGCCCATTATAGGCGTACACAACATTTAATTTAATACACTACAAACTATATTAATGCTACCTATTCCTCGTACATCAAATTACGTCTAAACCTGGCCAAGGAATCGTGAAAGATATCAATAGTTTTCTCATTCTCATTATATTCGCTACAACATCTCGACATGGGAGCATGGCGTCCCAGATTGGTTCTAGCATACATACTTATTATGTATATGTATCATCTACATTCATTCATGGTTGCTTCTCTGCAATGGTTAATACCCTCAAATGACAGTTGTCATTGGGCCTATGTCCAGCAGTGGACGTCTGCAGACTGATGATGATGATGAGTCTAGTCTCTTCGAAGATTGTGCCCGTTATGGCCGCAATTCGGTACTCTGCCTTCACATTTTTCGGTACAATTAATCTTCAAGCCTACACAAATTAAAAAGGATTCTGCACCAGTCAACCCTACCGACCCTTCTATAAACCTTCACCATACTTTCCCGACAGCTAAGCTAATGATAAATTATGTTTGTTTGTTACAGGTAATGTCCGCTGTCCCTAATGGCGTCTGGATTTAATTGGGGCGATTAATTAAATCGGCTCGGTTTGTGAAAGGCCTTAATTATTAAATATACGGACCCTTGAAGCCTCAGATTTGTAAGTAATGAGAAAGGATTGCGGATACAAATAGGAGCGCGAAATTCTAAAAGTGTTATTTTTTTTCATAGAGTGCGGTGATTGAAAAGAATATAAATCAGAGCTAAGCTTTTGCTCGTGATTGTCTAAACTAATAATATTATAAAGAGGAAAGATTTGTTTGTTTGTTTGTTTGTTTGTTTGTTTGTTTGTATGTTTGTTTGTTTGTTTGATACGAATAGGCTCCGAAACTACTGGACCGATTTGAATAATTCTTTCACCGTCGGATAGCTACAGTATCTGCGCTGAACATAGGCTATATTATATTTTTAAAAAAGTTAGGGATCCGTGCTAAAACTCCAATAATGTAACCCAAATTTACCAAAAAGATTTTAATCTACAAAAAAAGAAATGATCTTACATACTGACGTCTCTTGGCATCGTTCCCATAGCAACCGAAACTGTTATGACATCTAAATATATAAATTCTAATATGAAATCGTGCTTTCACGTAAAAACTACTGAAAGGATTTTGATGAAACTTTACAGGAATGTTATTTATGCATCAGATTTACACACAGGCTATAGATTACAAGGGTATCATACATTTTAGAATTTACAATTTCGGCAAAATATGTTACATACTTTTTGAAATGACCATAGATACTGTCATTTCTTGAATTTGTCAAAGAAATTGTCATTTTGACATGACAGGTACTGACATCGAAGTAAATACCTACTGAATTATCGGAAATTCACAACAAACAGTGATATAAATATTTGTGAACCGTCGGCTTACTTTCAGGATAAAATTCTTCGCAAAATACTATAAGCAAATTGCTATAGCTAAAAATACGACAAATTTGAAAACACACCACCGGTGTTTCCTGCATCAATGCTGCTATCAGCTTGGAGTCTCCTCATTTAGCAACAAATCGGAACAACATTTAGGAATAGTGCACAGTCGAACAGACTTAGCTTAATCCGTAAAGGCACAAGGCATCCTGAATCATAGTGTCATGAAGCTCTAAGAACCCAAAAAATATGAATGCATTCTTTCAAGGTTTAGGAAAACTGCGATCTGTGCATGCCTAATAAAATTTTTCTTTTCTAATCCGATGTTATAATTTCTGTACCCTATACTATGTAATAGTACCTATGTATGTACCTAAATACCCTAATAAAATAGTTTTAATTACGCATGGGTTGTAAGGGAGCGGCCTGTCATCATTTCGTTCCAAGCCAACCTCACCTGCCCGTGGTGCATTCTGCCGAATAACAAACGAGGCGCTGGCAACCGACTGGTGGCGGTATAACCATCACAATTGAAGGCGTAGCTAGGTACCACAGACCGATGACGGGCAGCAGCGTCACCGGAGCGTGGAGCTACGTCCTGCGATCGCCAACCCGCCTGCCCAGGGTGGCGATTATGGGTATAACCGGTGTTTGTCCTAAATGGCGAACAACTGCAGAGGCCTATGTCCAGCAGTGGACTGCAATAGGCTGATGATGATGATGACGCATGGGGTAGGTGATGCGAATTTATGTTCGACGCATGGTTCGATGTGAGGGATCGGCCTATCATCTTTTCGCTCCAAGTCAACCTCACTTGCCCGTGGTGCATCCTGCCGAATAACAAACAAAGCGCTGGCAGCCGACTCTGGGCGGTATAACCGTCACAGATGAAAGCGTAGCTAAATATCACAGACCGATGACGGGCAACAGCGTCACCGGAGCGTGAAGCTACGCCCTGCGATCGCCAACCCGCCTGCCCAACGTGGCGATTATGGAGATCTATGTCCAGTAGTGGACTATAATAGGCTGATGATGATGAATTACGCATGTCGGAAGAAAATAGCGCTGTTAAAGTAGGTATTGCTTTTTGGCCGGCGTTTATTATTATCGCTAAATCATTTTCAAAGTCAAAGTCAAAGCTCCGGAAACGCTACTCACCGGCAGAAACACGAACCGGAGGTCATTTTGCTGCGGTATTCTATAGGGTGGAGGTCCTTCCCCGGACGGGCAGCTCAATTCGAGCGAAGATTCGCTATGCCTTACCTCTCTTAAAGTCATCAGTGTTTAAAAGACGTCGCTAGATATATTATTCATCTGAACTAACAGTTAATTAAACTTTAGCTAAGAGCAGGTGGTTCCTGAACAAAGGGCCTGAACAACGTATTGCTTTTACGTTAACTGCATCACGTATTGCGTTTGTTATGTGTCAAGCCATGTTCAGATTTCTCAGCCTTCGAATCGAATGTACCTTCATGTTGTTTCTAGCATCCATTAATTTTAGCATTGTAAGCGTGTGTATAGGTTATATTAATTGATAGAAAATATGAGAGGTCCTTCCTAAAACACCAACAATGTATGAAATGTTTAGCTGAAATAATTGATTTATCCGAAGCGAAGCGAGGAGCGGGCTGCTAGTCGTAATATATTTTTACAATTTCACTTTGAGGAAGGGAACGACTTGTTATCATTTCGCTCCAAGCCAACTTAACCTGCCCGTGGTGCATCCTGCCGAATAACAAACGAGGCGCTGGCAACCGACTGGTGGCGGTATAACCATCACAATTGAAGGCGTAGCTAAATACCGAAAGACGGGCAGCAGCGTCACCGGAGCGAGAAGCTACGCCCTGCGATCGCCAACCCGCCTGCCCAGCGTGGCGATTATGGGTATATCCTCCAGATGTCTGTCCTAAGTGGCGAACCTCTGGACCATGTCCAGCAGTGGACTGCAATATAGGCTGATAATGATGATGATGACACTTCCCATATTACAGAATACTAGAGCCAAATTCAATAATTTTCATTCCCAAATCCCGACTATTAACAACACAATCCGTTTTCACAATAACACCACCGAACCCTAACCGGTACAACTACTTGTTTAATATACGAGGTACTTTACCAGAGAGGCTGTTCCGTGAATTGCAGACAAGGAAATATGGCACTGATACCAGTAAGTATTCGTTAATGGCGGTTGCTATAGCCGAAAAATTTGTTCTTTGCCGCGAAACGATTTTCATCTAAGTGCAGTGTTATTTGGTCCTTTTCACAGCTCCATTGAAAAGGAGTTTACATCGGACGATCGGTTGGTAGAATGTCGATAGCCTGTCCGTGTGGTTTCCGATTTAGAATAGGACCACCCCAAACTGGGTGGGCATACCCATTAAACCCCCCTGTGTCGCCAGTGCACCAAGTTGCAGGGACACGGGTAGCGCCGAAGCATACGGCCACATCCCTGCCTGCCCTGGCCAGCCGCAGACCATAAGCGGCCGGCTCTCCCTTCCGGACCAGGAGGTCCGGGAGGGCAAGTACCCCTGCCCCCGGATCCGGGGAGCAATAGAGTGCAACTTAGCCAAGGATGTCGTACGACTAACTAAGGGAATAGCAGGAAACGGGCAGCAGCGTTTACTTGTATACAAAAAAAAACCTACAAGGGCAAGGGCCTCGTTTGTTATTCGGCAGGATGCACCACGGGCAGGTAAGGTTGGCTTGGAGCGAAAAGATAATGTTCCAATTCCTTACATCCCAGTGAAAACTATGCCATATACTTAGGGATCAGACGAGAGTATGTATTCTTACTAAGTTAATATTTCTTTACTAGAATAATTTCCGTATCGTGTAAACCGTCCACGACCGGGTACCTATCCCCTCGAGAGACCCTTAGGCTTTTAACGCCCCCCGCTCATTGTAAAGACATCCTTGATTTGTTTTCGGTAACTTTTTACCAAATAACCTTTTTATCGTGGCTTGCAAATAGACGTTTAAATGAAAAGTTATTTTTAACATGTTGTGGATAGACTTAGGTCTAGAAAAAGCTAGGCTTCCTATAATATTATTGTTATTTGGCTTATATGTATCCTGAGTGAGGGCCTTTTTCTCTGGATGTCGCAATAACGCCATGTCCGGTCTTTGGTTTTGTGTACAACTTGTATTGTTTTTTTTTTCTGTATATTTTTGTATACGTTTGTATTAGATTTGTAAATGTTGTTATGATGTCCCATATAATAAAAAAATGTTATTTTTTTATAATATTTAGATTCCTTTAGACATAGCGTGCAGCACTTGGTGTCTGCCTGGAATCGGAGATTTTTCGTTGCCAGAGCGACTTGGGCTCCCTTATTAGCTTTCCGTCAGGCGAAACACAGGCCGGTACTCATTGACGTATTTTCATTTAAGTACCAAATTATTTCTTGTCTGTATTTTTTATCGCGCATCACGCGAAAACTATTGCATGGAATTGACTGCGCTTTTCACCTAAATGTATTTCTAGAGGTCTAACTTAAAACTTTGGCATCATTTTAAGGAAGTCCGTTATTTTTGAAACCCGATATCCACGCGTGCGACGCCGACGACGTGAGGGATGTAAGGGAGCGACCCATCATCTTTTCGCTCCAAGCCAACCTCACCTGCCCGTGGTGCATCCTGCCGAATTACAAACGAGGCGCTGGCAACCGACTGGTGGCGGTATAACCATCACAATTGAAGGCGTAGCTAAATACCACAGACCGATGACGGGCAGCAGCGTCACCGGAGCGAGAAGCTACGCCCTGCGATCGCCAACCCGCCTGCCCAGCGTGGCGATTATGGGTATATCCTCCAGATGTTGATGCCCTAAGTGGCAAACAACTGGAGAGGCCTATGTCCAGCAGTGGACTACAATAGGCTGATGATGATGATGATGATGACGCGTGCGACGCCGCTGGCACAGCTAGTTTAAGAAATAATCTAGCTTGTTCCTCATTCCTTGTTATGACTATGACACACGCTTAACAATTTTCAGCCCAAAAAAGTCGTCCGAAATCGGACTTAAATATTTATACTTGAAACGAAACGCATCGCCACTCAAGCACCGGAGCGGCAAACAATTTGTTATTATTGTGGCCCGAGGAATTCTACCTGGCTTATTTGTACAAACGGACGGACAGACGACGCGACCGATAAGTGTGGTTACGTAAATTGTGTGGTGAAGAGATAAGGATGTGTCGATCTCTTTACCCATCAACTTATCAGGTTATTTTTATATTTTTACGTTATAGTTATTATGACATTGTCCGTAGTTTCCGGATTTTGAATAGGGCTACCCCACCTTATCCTGGAGGTGTCGTAAAAGACGACTAAGGGAATATCAGGAAACGGACTGTAGCGTTTACCTGAATATCATACTTTTTTTATCATTGGATGACCAGGAATACCTACGCCGAAAAAGCAGGGTGATAACTGTCTGGCTCGATTGCTCTTTTGCTAGTGACACTGCCTTCTGAGCCAAGGGTCGTGGTTTCGATTCACTCTCTATACTCGTATTTATAAATAATAATATGGGGATGTAAGGGAGCGGCCTATCATCTTTTCGCTCCAAGCCAACCTCACCTGCCCGTGGTGCATCCTGCCGAATAACAAACGAGGCGCTGGCAACCGACTGGTGGCGGTATAACCATCACAATTGAAGGCGTAGCCAAATACTAAAGACCGGTGACGGGCAGCCGCTGCTGCCCGTCACCGGAGCAAGAAGCTACGCCCTGCGATCGCCAACCCGCCTGCCCAGCGTGGCGATTATGGGTATATCCTCTAGATGTTTGCTCTAAGTGGCGAACAACTGGAGAGGCCTATGTCCAGCAGTGGACTGTAATAGGCTGAGGATGATGATGATGATGACTCGTATAAACATTTCTACTCATTCATGAATATGTCTGTTTGTATTTATTTGGGTGTTTTCTATGTATAAATGTATTTATTTACAAAAATAAAGGATCTAAGTAAGTTTATCAGTTGTCTAGTACCCATAATACAAGCTTCAGCTTAGTTTGGGGCCAGATGGCGATGTGTGGCCCAGCGTGTCATGTCTAGGGTTATTTATTTTTTATTATTTACTAACTGTGCCAGCGACTTCGTCCGCGTGGAATAGTTTCTTGGGTAGTGATTTTAATGACCCCCAGTGCCTGGCAGCTGGCAGCGGCGCGGCGCAGATCTCGGCGCGCTTTATATACCCGCGCAAACGTACAGCAGGCTCGACGTGATTAGTTAAATGGGCGTAACTTTTTTATTTATGGACCGATTAACATAAAACAAACACTAAATGTTAAGGGAAGCTTCCAGCAATATATTAGTGAAAACCGCATCTTAATCGGATACGCGGTTAGCGTGCACAAACATACAGACAAACAGACAAACCGACAAACAGACAAAAATTCCAAAAATCATTGTTTTGGGTACTATTACATTAATAAAGGCCTCCCATAATATTTTTTCACATATATCTTTCATGTACAGACAGCGATTCGTTACATTTTTATTATATGTATAGATATAGATATAGAAGAAGATATAGAAGAAGAAGAAGATATGGTGCAAGTTCCAAAGACTCGCACAGGATGTTTCGCCTCTACCATCATAGTGCGAAGGGTCAAACTGTAGAACTATTTACCAAAGTCCGTCTTCTCCGATTAATATAATCTTCAGATATTAAAGACCAGGGTGAATCGGTTCTTGTTGGGTGCGCGCGCTCAACCGTAGTATCCAAGCTCACTTAACATCAGGCGAGTTGAGGTCAAGCTACTACCTACCAATTTAAATAGAAAGAAAACGTGATACCGCTTGCCAAGTATCGAACATTATCACAAGTGGGCCATTAGCAAAAATGCATTACCTTTTAAAAAGGCGCAGTCGCTTTAATAACAGTGACACATCTTATACTAGCTGTGCTCGCGACGTCGTTCGCGTGGAATAGTTATTTTTTTCCCGTTTTTTTTTACATTTTCCATTATTTCTTCGCTCCTAATAGTTGCAACGTGATGTTATATAGCCTAAAGCCTTCCTCGATAAATGGTCTATTCAACACAAAAAGAATTTTTCAATTCGGACCAGTAGTTCCGGAGATTAGCGCGTTCAAACAAACAAACTCTTCAGCTTTATAATATTAGTTAAGATTTAATCTACACTAAATTATGCCCAGGATCGATCAAAGATAATATCAACTGATATAGGCTGATGATGATGACGAAACTATGAAATGCTTAGTCGCCAACGGTATCTTCAAGAAAAGAGCGTACCTCTTACATAAAGGCCGGCAGCGCAGCTGCAAGTCCTGATGTTGCAGATGTACATGGGCGGCGGTTATCACTTACCATCAGATGAACCGTTTGCTCATCTGCCCCATATAAAAAAATAGCATACTATAACAATACCTAAATCGTTTTAACTACACCTCACGCTTTCTATCTTACTTTTTTTATAGTAGCTCGGCATAATGGCTTCCCTTCGCCTGATGGAAAGCGAAAGAAAAGTCCAAGTCGCTGTGACAACGGGCAAGTAACTGGTCAGTCACCTGTCAGTTGCCACCGCCATGCCGGCCCCACCCCACCCCAACCCCGCACGAGCTCCGGGAACCCTACTCACCGGCAGGAACACGATCCGGAGGTCATTTGGCTGCGGTATTCTATAGGGTGGAGGTCCTTCCCCGGACGGGCAGCTCAATTCGAGTGAAGATTCGCTATGCCCTACCTCTCTTACTATCCTCTACCCAAAGGTTGTCTGGAAGAGATCGTTCATATAAATAAGACTGTTTGGAAAGCGTAGCTTAATACCACAGGCCGATGACGGGCAGCAGCGTCACCGGAGCAAGAAGCTACATCCTGCAATGGCAAACCCGCCTGCCCTGCGTGGCGATTATGGGTAAGGCGCCAGATGTTTGCCCAAAGTGGCGAACAACTGGGGAGGCCTATGTCCAGTGGCTGATGATGATGTTGTCTGATATTTATTTATCATCAAATGGGCCCACTGCGCTGTGCCGCCATAAAAAGCAATGATAAACACCAGATTTCCAGTGTTTGCAAGAAAGCCATTAGCAAAATGCATTGCCCACTGCCACTAAACGACTCTTTAAACCCCTAAACGATGCCGATACAAGAAACTGGTCACGCACGACCCGGTTTTAAAACGATGGTTCCGTAGTATAAAATAAATAAATATCTAACGATACGATAGATTATTGATATTTTTTAACTAAACGAACTTTGCGGGGCAATAAAAAAACTAGATGTTGTCAGCAATTTCGATTTTAATTGAAGCGTACACTGTTACAAAATAAATAAATATGATCATTTTAAAGTAGACTTTGGAAATTTTCCCCAAAAAAAGATAAAAAAAATCCGGTAGGCAAAGATCTTTATATGGGGGTATGGGGGGATAACAGGTGGCCATAGACTGCCCCAAACCACTCCATTCAATTTGGCACACGATGCACCAACACCCTTTACATTTGTGATATTTAGAACCAAGTGTCGTGGGTATTTGTATTTAAGTACTTCTTACATTTACTTTTGGTAAGTACTGAACACCCATGACCGATGTAGGTACCTACGCAAGCTAGTTACTATGATTTGAACAATGTATGTTATGCTGTCTAATAATTATGTGAGGAAAAAAATTTATTTAACATCAAACAAGCTACATATAAACAAATGATCTTATTGATGGTTCCCCATTCTGTGTTTCGTAAGGAACCCTAAAATGGGAAGTAACGCGATCGGGGGGTGAAACTCACGGAATCGGCTTAACATAGCATATTAAGGGGCTTTGTCAGTTCTGACCGGAGCTTTTGTTTCGTAAGATAGTGTTTCTTTTTCGTATCAGTTTTTGAACGAAGTAGGAAAGTGGGGCAAAGTTCAGTCTTTGAACTGATGGAACTTATTTAAATGTATTAATTAGTTTTCATCTAAATATACGGACCGATCGGGCTGAAATTTTACATGCAGAAAATTTGGCATGTAGATGTTATGACGTTGGCATCCTCTAAGAAAGGATTTTGATCAATTCTACCCCCAAGGAATAAAATAGGGGATGAAACGCTATTCCACACGGACAGCTAGTTTCGGTAATATAGTATGTCTAGTAATCATCATCATCAGCCCGTGTCAGTCCACTGCTGGACATAGGTCTCTCCTAATGTTCGCCACCTGTGACACTATGAGAAAAACATAATAATAACCCATGTCATGCCACGCTGGGCCACTCATCGCCATCTATCCCCAAACTAAGCCGAAGCTTGTACTGTGGGTACTAGACAACTGATAAATTTACTTAGATCCTTTTTTTTGTAAATAAATACATATTATACATAGAAAACACCCAGGCCAATACAAACAGGCATGTTCATGAACACAAATGTTTGTACTGTGCAGGAATCGAACTCACGACCCCTGGCTCAGAGGGCAGAGGTCACTACCAAATGAGCCATCGAGCCAGTACCACGTTTTAAGATACCACTTGCCATACAACTACATTATTCCACTAAAAACAATATAATAAATCCGTAGCGAATTTTACGCTGTTCGATCAGTAGCACAGTTGTAATTACCGCTCTGTTCGCTTCGACAAATATCGACAATGGCCCCTACTAATGAACCATTTAATTGCGTAATTGTACACCAAGTGGTCGATAATGAGAGGAGGTTGTTAGAGGAGGCAAAAACACACTCATATTTTGGCTAATTGCTATTACATTACAATTACAATGACGGAAAATTGGACACTGTTAGAGGTGACGTTAAAAATTATAGAGTCATTATTTATCTGATGGGATGATAGTTCAATACGACTGAGGAGATATCAATGGTTTACGAAGTATTGGCAAATATCAAAGTCTGACAACTGGTTATTCTTTGAAAGAAATCCTCCTAGACTTGACTAATTTGTGGCACAATAGTTACAATCTGCAAGTATAAGTTTTGTTTTTTAAGATCGATCCTGATTACTGAGCCATACTGAGTCTTCTGGGATTCGAAGGTACATACAAGGCAGTAGATGCTATAGTTAAATAGTTGATGTGCCTTATCCGACGCAACGAAATTTCATGACTATTTTTGACGCTCAGTCTTTCCGTGAAACTTTCAAATGTTGCACAATTATTGAGATTCTAATATAGATGTCACCGGAAAATAGCAAAAATCGTAAGTTGATCAATTTCCTAGGAAGTTGATTAACTTCCGGAAAATAATAAACGGCAGTTGAAATGTATTATTTAACGTATGTATTTTAGTAAATTGATCATTTTACGGGGTTTTGCCGTAAAATCATCCGACGAAGGTGAGGTGAACGTTGATTGGTTCAATGGCTCAGGTGGCGTTATCCCGGCAACCAATCAGGGAACAGTGTATTAAGTTACGGGTAATAGTGCACCGTTAAATAGTACATTGATCAACGATTGGCCCATTTGAGGACGATTTTACTTGTGTCAAAATCGTAAATTATTAAATGACTGTCAGGCTACCGTAAATTGATCAACTAACTGAAATCCATTGCGTAAAATAATACATTTCAACTACCGTTTGTTATATTCCGAAAGTTAATCAACTACCTAGGAAATTGATCAACTTACTATTCTTGCTATTTTCCGGTGACATAGACAAGTGACTACATAGAGACAAGTGTTTTTTTGATTGAACATTCATTCACCATTGTCGTATAGGCAAAGTGAGAGATTTAATGAGAAATGAATTTGAAGGAAAAAAAGGTTTCCCGTGACATGACCACAGAAGAGTAAATAGACCATTTTTATAAGAATTTCACCATTTTTACCGCCATTCAGCACCAAAGAAAGCGTCAAATACTTCAGCTCAATTACACCAAAGGAATTCCACTGTAAATCTGAATGGATTGTGAACGCAAACTTATAAGGAGTCCGTGACTTCCAAATATTTGAGTTCGGAGCTCAAAACGGCCTCTCACTCAAGGGAAGTTTCTGTGTTATTCAATTTAATTATACCGTTTCAGGGATCTTTCTGGAACGGGAGTGGACCGGCGGTTGGGACCGGGAATCGCTTTCAAAGCAATAATGCAAACAACTGGTTCTATTCTTATTATCGGGTTTGCTGTCAAGTCTGTTCTGTACTCTGGGCAAAAACTTTGCTTTGCAGAATGGTTTGTCGTTGGCACTCAATAAGTTTATAGTACAAACAGGTGTCAGTTAAAGCTAGTAAGCTAGAACGTCGAATACAGACAAGCCCCAGGTAGGTTTATATCTTAATAGACAAGCCCTTTCAGAAACTTTTTTTATATTGCACATAGCTTATATCATTTTACATTTAAACGATGTGATCCGACAGAGAAAGTTACCGACGTAGCTCACCGGATTAGTAAGCTGAAGTGGCAGTGGGCTGGCCATATCAGCCGCAGAACCGATAACCGTTGGGGTACACGAGTTTTGGAGTGGAGACCGCGTCTCGGCAAACGTAGTGTAGGGCGCCCTCAGGCCAGGTGGAGCGACGATTAGCGCAGGACGGCTGGCAAGTGCTGGATGCGAGAAGCTCAAGATCGTGAAATGTGGCAAACAATTGCAGAGGCCTAGGTCCAACCGTAGACTGCAAAGGACTGTTTATTGATTGACACAGGTTACCCTTTTCTACATACTCCATTTTTAACACAGTTTCCAAAAATGCAGAAATCATCATCATCATCATCAGCCTTTTGCAGTCCACTGCTGGACATAGGCCTCTCCAGTTGTGGTATTTAGCTACGCCTTCAATTGTAATGGTTATACCGCCACCAGTCGGTTGCCAGCGCCTCGTTTGTTATTCGACAGGATGCACCACGTGCAGGTGAGGTTAGCGTGGAGCGGAAAGATGATGGGTCGCTTACATCCCTCACATTTAAAAATCATCGGTTTCCAACTCTAAATAAATTGCTTAAAGTCCAAATTAAAATGTTAACATAGCCGTCACTGCCAGTTTGAGGTGCTCTTAATGGCAATCATTACTCGAGCGAGCCATTCAAACTTTTTGGCTTAACTCCGGCCCTGGACAGGCCCTAGTTTTCATTTAACAAGTCATCCAAAGCCATTATCTTAATGGGGGTGTCCATTCAGTTTGAGAACGCCAGGCCGCTTTTGGTTTGCTTAGATTCTTTCAAGTTGAGTTGAAGATTGTTCTGTTACTGATCTGGGAATGGATTGGAGTTGTGACGTCTTATTGAGGATCCTGGAGGACTTTATGCTTAAAGATGATTATCTGAAGGCACTTCTATATCTAATACCATCGTGTTGTAGTGTAGGACGCCCTCAGGTCATGTGCAATGGCCTCACAAGTGCTGGTTGCGAGAAGCCAAGATCAAACAAAGTGAAGAAGAATGGGAGAAGTCTTCGTCCAGCAGTAGACTGCGAGAAGCTGATGATGATGAAAGTGGCATTGACAGCTTAGTCAGTCTAGTAGACGCAGGTGCCATCTGATAATCGCAGGATTTGAATTATGTGACTCATGATTCGAATTTCTCGGTGCATAGTCTGATGCATTGTCATCATGTATGCTGTTGTAAAACAGCGTATGTTACATCTTAATCTTAACTAATATTATAAAGCTGAAGAGTTTGTTTGTTTGTTTGAACGCGCTAATCTCAGGAACTACTGGTCCGAATTGACAAATTCTGTTTGTGTTGAATAGACCATTTATGGAGGAAGGCTTTAGGCTATATAACATCACGCTGCAACTATTAGGAGCGAAGAAATAATAGAAAATGAAAAAAAAAACGGGGAAAAAATAACTATTCCACGCGGACGAAGTCGCGAGCACAGCTAGTAAGTCCTATAAAAGTTGACATACCTAAAATTGTATCTACCCATGACCCATATATTTTGACTTGCAATCAATGCCAGAAAGCTACTTTTGCCGAAGACGAAGAATCAACAAAGAGATAGTGTGAAGGTCTGGTCTATCAATCAAAGGATTGGCAGACTCTGGCTTTAAATAGAGAACTGTGGAAAAGTTTTGGAGAGACCTTTGACCAGCAGTGGGATAGAATAGGCTGATAAAGAAAGAAAGATATTTTGACTAAGGTGTAAATGTAGCTTGAATTTTGGTTCTGCGTGAAATCTGGAAGCTTTTTGATAATTGATTTCGTCTTGGCAACATTTTACAAGAAGCCTATGAACAATTTCAATATTCCACTTCCGCATTTAAGGAGTTCAACAATAAATCACCGTAGTTGTTCAACTATTCTGTCTATTTGAAAGCAATTGGTCTATTATTGAGTCGTGTGTGAGTGGGTGAGGTGTCTTTGGGGACAAACCGCCACGTTAACTGTCCCTTACTGCGATGCTAATGGCTTCGGTTAATTGATTGCGACGTATTTCGGTCTTGTTACTTCCTGTCAGGCTTCGCAGTCTTGATAATGCAAAACAATCCATTCAATCTGTATTCTGTTTACTTGGCTATCAAAATATGTTTTGAACAATGTACCTTATGGAATCCTACAAAGTTTTATTAATAATAGCTGTGCTCGCGACTTCGTCCGCGTAGTATAGTTATTTTTTCCCCGTTTTTTTTACATTTTCCATTATTTCTTCGCTCCTAATAGTTGCAGCGTGATGTTATATAGCCTAAAGCCTTCCTCGATAAACGGTCTATTCAACACAAAAATAATTTTTCAATTCGGACCAGTAGTTCCTGAGATTAGCGCGTTCAAACAAACAAACTCTTCAGCTTTATAATATTAGTTAAGATTTCGCTTTTTTTTTAATTCACTTTCACGTCGAGCTTTGAAAGAACTATAGCGCTATCATTTTGCAGAATAATTCTGTTATAATTTCTCGAATAAGTGCGATATTTATGTGTTTTTCCTTTTGGGACAGTATAAGTGCCGTTTGCTGTGGCGCAGCATCACGCGTAAATCTTTTTGAAGGTACCTATCGAATTCTGTAAAATAAAAATAAATACATTTATTTCTTGGAAGCCAATTTACGATATCCTTTTTTCATTAGACATGAGACTTAAGCCTATGTATTGGTAAAGTTAAAGAATTTTACTCAATTAAACTGTCACTTTTATGAAGCCTGTTGGTTGTTTGGAACATCATGTTTGTCCTTTCGTACCTGCACAATACAGTTAAATGTATATTACTAGTATTAAAGGTATAAAAGATACGAATATATGGCGCAACTGAGACGTCTTTGGCGCAAGTCAGGCGTCCTTGGCGCCAAACTGTCCTCAACTGCGCCGCTAATGGCGGCCGATAATTGATTGTGGCGTATTACGGTCTCGTTACTTTCCGTCCGGGTGAGCAGTGAATAATGTAGGGGCGACAGGGGATGGTTTGTCCTTGGTATGTAGTTACAATAGCTGGTAAATTGTCAGCAACTGCCGTTACAGTCATATCACCACATGGATACGATTTTGTTCGGAACTGTTCGCTTTCAGCGTTCATTTCTTCCATGGACTTGCAAACTCTAACGACCGAGCCGCGGTGTTCCCTGATCGCTACGACATGTCCTTCTTTAAGCGTGGTTTAAAGAGAGCTCTTTCCTCACGGTAGGCAACGGCATGGCTGTGCCCCTGACATTGCTGATGTCCATGAGCGGCGGTTACTGTTTAACATCAGACAGGCCGCCTGCTCATCATCATCATCAGCCTACCGCAGTCCACTGCTGGATATAGGCCTCTCCAAGTGTTCGCCACTTTGGGCAAGCACCCGGAGGTTATACCCATAGTCGCCACGCTGGGCAGGCGGGTTGGCGATCGTAGCGCGCTCCTCGCTCCGGTGACGCTGCTGCTCGTCGTCGGTCAGTAATATTTATTTAGCTGCGCCTACCTTCAATCGTGATGGTTATATTGCCAGTCGGTTGCTATCTTGTCTGCCACTAATAGCGATAAAAAACAGCATTATTTAATAAAAAAAACGGCCAAGTGCGAGTGGGACTCGCCTATCGAGGGTTACGTGCTACTGTCATGTCAATCAGCATCATCATCATCATCATCATCATCAGCAGTCCGAAAACATCCACTGCTGGACATAGGCCTCCCCCAAAGACAATTGTCATTTGTAGAAGATTCATCTTAGTCACCACGTTTTGCAGGCGGGTTGGTGATCGCAGTAGGTTTTATCTGCACCCAGGTAAACGCTACTTCCCGTTGTCTGTTCCCTTTGTCGTCTTCTACGACATCCACAGGATAAGATGGGAACTTTTGCCTAATTACTCCTGAAGATTCTTAATTAATATCAATAGGCTATTATGGCTAAAAAATTGAATTAGTGACTTTTAGCTTATTCAATAATAAAAGACACGTATTCTTTTATTTGTAAATTAGACTTAAAATTACAATGTTATATCCCGTTGAAATTACGCGTGACGTCACTCGGCGAGGCATCTTTACAGGGGCGAGTGACGTCAAAGGCTCCCACTCCTAACTTTTGATGCTATTGTTTATTTGAATGAAAAATGGAAAAATATGTGTTCTTTATTTTTGCATAAGCTAAAAGACGGACTAACTACAATTTTTAGCCATAATAGCCTATTGGCTTGGTATTTTCTCTCCATTCGCCATCGACTGAGCAATACACTTTACACTTACTCTTCGAAAAGGGGTATCTAAATCTAGTTTCACATTCCCTTTACAATTTTCAATTTTTAGTGCTTTCTTCCTCGTCCTTTGTGCATAGGAAATAACCAATATAACGTAATCCTTTCAGAGTAGATTAATCCTGTAGGAATATGTAATCTTGTCGAGAGTTTACTAAAGGACATGCCCGACGTGGAATTGTATGATGAAGAGTCTATGTGGTCTCTGGTTTTAGAATAAGACCATCCCATTTTATCCCTTCTTCTGGAGTGGAGACCGCGTCTCGGCAAACGTAGTGTAGGACGCCCTCAGGCCAGGTGGAGTGACGATTTGCGCAGGACGGCTGGCAAGTGCTGGATGCGAGAGGCCCGGGACCGATCGAAGTGGCGAGCATTGGGAGAGGCCTATGTCCAGCAGTGGACTGATGTGGGCTGATGATGATGATGATGATTTCATCCCTTGGGTGTCGTAGAAGACGAGTAAGGCAATATCAGTAGACGGGCAGCATCGTTTATCGGCCTCCCTCAAAGAACGCCAACTTTCCCGATCCTGGGCAATTTCTATTCATCCTCGGCCGGCCATCTTCCTTCCGTATTAAATACTCATGACCTCAGAGCAACCGACTGGTGGCGGTATAGCCATTACGATTGAAGGCGTAGCTAGATACCACAGACCGATGACGGGCAGCAGCGTCACCGGAGCGAGAAGCTGCGTCGAGCTACGTTGCGTGGTGATTCTGACTGACTGACTGGCTTACATAGTGATCTATCAACGCACAGCCTAAACCACTGAACGGATCGGGCTGTTTGGCATGCAGATACGATGTTACGGCGTAGGCGTCCGCTAAGAAAGGATTTTGATCAATTCTACCCCCAAGGATAAAATAGGGGATGAAATTCTACTCCACGCGGACGAAGTCGAGGGTACAGCTAGTTAAATATAATTAAAATTTTATTCAAAAGCAATTTCAAATATTGCTCCCAAAATTCATACTCATTATAATATCGGAATCAGGATTTCAGGAATATCTATTATATGTACTCCTATATTCATATATCGTTATATTCGCTTCAGCAAATAATAATGTATTAATTTTATACATCAAAATAATTACATGGGTATTCCAGAAAATTCCATTATTTTAGTAAATCAATCTACCTGATTAAGTAGAAACTTAAATACCTATATACGCAGTTTGACGAAAACTGTGCGAAGTTACCCAATTTTGTACCAGTTATACAGGACTAGACAATCTTAGCGGAACCCCTTAAAAGTTCCAAGGATTTGATGAATATCGTCTGGAATTCTGGCTCGTTCCCCAAGGAGACGTTTGCAGGCTAAAATAGGCTTTATTACAATGGTTTAACAACTTTCTGTGTGAATTGGAGCGTGCGGTTTGAGGGTACAGCGCTAGTACAATTAAATTATTCGCAGTTTTAGAGTCTAACCTATTAAGGGATATGGGTGGTCATTATGTTAATTGTTTAACTGGGTATTACAAGTCAATGTTGCAGAATGTTCTCTCCCAAAGGAAGTCGTGAAAGAGTTATTAGAACTATCATAGACTGAACAAATCCTTCCCGTATGACGTGCTGATCTTCATCCTATTATATCCAAACACTCTTACACACACTTACTCACACTCTTACGCATTTAAAACTCAAACACTCACACACACACTAACACATGCACTCACGCATATAAATTACTAGCTGTGCTCGCGACTTCGTCCGCGTGAAATAATTTTTTTTTTTACATTTTCCATTATTTCTTCGCTCCTAATAGTTGCAGCGTGATGACTATAGCCTAAAGCCTTCCTCGATAAATGCTCTATTCAACACAAAAAGAATTTTACAATTCGGACCAGTAGTGCCTGAGATTAACGCGTTCAAACAAACAAACAAACAAACTCTTCAGCTTTATAATATTAGTTAAGATTGGTTGTTTCTTTAACTTAACTTTTTAACTGACTTCAATAAAGGAGAAGGTTTTCAATTCGACTACTTCTGTGAATACTTAATAGGGGGTCTCAATCACTAAATTGGCAAATGTAATAATGTGATTGTAAATAAACATCTTTTCATTTTTTTTTAATTCCACTATTTTTTTTTTGTCGTAATTTTCTCCGAGAATTGTTTACTGATTTGGAAAATTCTTCGATAGGGTGTAATTTCCGATGATGCAAAAGTCAAAGTATGTAGTAAGCTAGTGCACACTATTATTTCTTTCAAGGGCAGCGCAGACGACAGACTTTTTGTGCGATATAGTCAGCGTCTGAGACATTTAAAAAGAGCGTCTACGTCGGCTGACAGAATATTCGAAAATGTGCGTCGTGTGCGTTGAGTCTGTGAAATATCCGCGACAGATTTTTCCGCGTCGTTACTGCATATAATTGCAAAAAAGTGCGTCACGGATAGTCTGTCGTCTGCGCTGCCCTACTCTCATAATCCGATGTAACAACACTTCGATACAAACACAGAGAGAATTATTAATTAATCATGTCACAAGATGAAGCTACTAAGACACTAAGCTTGGAGTTACCGCGTAAAACGTCCCCAGTCAGCTAGTTACAAGAAGGTAACATTTATCAATGTAAGCGTTACTTAAGTTGAAAAAAGTAACTACACCAGTTACTCGTCGTTTTCTTCTTAAACGAATGGTAGATTAATGATTCGTCGATTCCGTGGCGTTTTCTTGAAATGTCTGCAAAAAGAGATAGGTACGTTGAGTTTAGCGTAATGTACAACATTTAGATGTAAGTGAACCTATCACCTTTTGGTCCAAGCCATCCTCACCTGCCCGTGGTGCGTCCTGCCGAACAACAAACAAGGCTCTGGCAAACCGACTGGTGGCGGTAAAACCATCACGATAGAAGGCGGAGCTAAATACCACAGGCCGATGACGGCAGCAGCGTCACCGGAGCAAGAAGCTACGCCCTGCGATCGCCCACCCGCCTGCCCAGCGTGGCGATTATGGGTATATCCTCCAGAAGTTTGCTTTAGGTGGCGAACAACTGGAGAGGCATATGTCCAGCAGTGGACTACAATAAGGCTGATGATGATGATGACAACATTTAGAACGGTGAAATCAGAATAAGGAAGATCGGTGTCACGATATGTATGTGTACTAGGTACAGACGGCCACACATTCAGTTCATCTTCATTATCAGCCTGCAAACATCCACTGCTGGACATAGGCCTTTTCCAATGGGGATTTGCCTGAGTCACCAGGCTTGGCAGGCGCGTTGGCGAACGCAGTAGATTATTTAAACCCAGGTAAACGCCGCTGCCCGTTTCCTGACATTCCCGTTATCCATTATACTTTAGTTAGCCCACATCTTCCCACTTCCGGGCAAAAGCCTCCCCAGACGATGTCTTGATGTACAAAAGTCAGCAATAATATGAATAAATGTTCTGCGTGGGATTCGAACCCACAACTCTTGACTTGACTCAGAAGGGCTAAAACAGATTGACAATGAGCTACCACCTAAACTAGAACTACGCATTGTTGTGCAAGTTAAGAGAGATTTTTTAAGAGAGGTAGGGCATAGCGAATCTTCGCTCGAATTGAGCCGCCCGTCCGGGGAAGGACCTCCACCCTATAGAATAGCGCAGCCAAATGACCTCCGGGTCGTGTTTCTGCTGGTGAGTAGGGTCTCCGGAGCTCGTGGGGGGTAGGGTTGGGCCGGCATGGCAGTGGCAACTGACAGGCTAACCAGTTACTTGCCAGTTGTCACAGCGACTTGGGCTTCTCTTTCGCTTTCCATCAGGCGTAGGGAAGCCATTATGTCGAGCCACTATAAAAAAAAAGTTAAGAAACTTGGTACATCTTAAAAAAAATCCATACGTTCGCCTCCATAAGTTTAAGTAGGTCACCTAACTCACATTCAGATCCAAACTAATTGAATTACATTCTAGACTTGTTCTAGACTTGGCTGAACTCAGTTCAGTCTGTTTACTGAAGCCTTAACACTTCTAGTCTAGTTCCAAATAGAAATGATTCCCTAATTAGCGGATTCCACTGAACTTGCTGGCTAATTTACTTTCTTTTAAATTCCACGTGGAAAACAGACTGGAAAATAAAGTAAAAATGCAATGTTACGAGTATTTTTGGGGTTCCGTGTGTTAGGTGTCAGTGTCGACGGATATGGCATTATGCGCTTTTATGTCTTTGCCTTACCATTTCTTTTTTTTCTGTGACAGTGACAACCCACACCAATACCCTGGTGTGGATTGTGCTGAGATTGCAATATAACAGTATAAAAGGCTGATCTTACAGACACAAGCAGTTCGACCGTAGTGATGAACAAAAGTCCTAAAAATGCTGCCCGCGTAATTGTGTAAAAGTACCAATGTATAATGTGTAAGTTAGTGAAGTAAAACAAGTAAATAAATGAAGTTACTGTGATCGAGTTGGTTTTAATCCCTACACGTGGGCAATGTGGAAAAACAGCAGCCCTTTGGCTGACCAAACGCTTGCATTTTGTCTGTTCGACAAACAGACTTTGGCCTGCGTCTTTGTACGTAATCTACCGTATGTACCGTACCTATCACGACGAGTGTTCGTAAGAATTATTTAGTTTGGTAACAGTTGCTATTTTTCATTGTCGTACCTACATCTTGCACCAATTCAACATTTCATCCTTATCATCTTCATACTTGG
>CM062100.1:8413353-8443245 GCA_031163375.1 Conogethes punctiferalis | reverse complement strand
CGTCCATTTTAAAAGGTTTTAAACCCCTATTTGCCGGTTGGCTGGCCGCGGGATACAGATTTCAGTTTCAGACTGTTGCCTCTAATGTAACGGGTTGGCGTACTGAAAGCTTAGCCGAATGTTAACCTGCCTTTTTGATACGGTTTTCAGGGGCCCGTGGGGGTGATAGGAAAACGGACCTTTTTACCCGCAAGTTTTGCGTGCCATCACAATTCAAACTTAATTTACTAGACTTACGTGCATCTTTTATTATGAAGTACATACATAGCAATAGTCATAGACTTACTTATTATTCCCTTGAACGCTTCCATACTTGGTATGTTGTTAAAAAATTTCGTCTCATGTCTTTTTAAAAGAGGCCTTATGTGTGCTAAGCCGTGACATGTAGGTATTTAATAAGTCTTCTCTACTTTTATTTTTAACACACGATAAAAAAAGTTAACAATAAGTTTATAAGTGTAAGCATATGAATGAAATGAAATGAAAAGTGTTTATTTCGGATCACATAATCCATACGTGTTAGTATAAGTATGCTACGTGAGTGTAAGATTTTGTGCTTACAATTTTGAATGGTTTCGTAATTTTTTTTTTGTTTTACTTACGATAGAATGAGACTTTTTAACCAGATATGGTTAATGAACTCCTGGTCTCTGACTAAAATTTTCCCTTGTACTTTAAGTACTAGATGATAACTAAGGACGTGTCCTGGAATACCCAGAACCAATAGTGCAGTCAATGAAGCATTATAGGATTATATTATAGCATTATAATTGGCGGAGTTCAGATCATTTTCACTTTTGAAGTTAAGGGTAAGATAAGCCTAATTCCAAAATTTCATGCAAATCGGATCACAGTAAAAAAATTCGGAGGTTAGGCCGTATTTTTCGCTTCATTGACTGCACTACAAGGCAATATCATCATCATCATCATCAGCTCACATCAGTCCACTGCTGCATATAGGCCTCTCCCAATGCTCGCTACTTCGATCGGTCGGTCAAGGCAATATAGGAAAAATATTTCATAAATTCGATACCGGAACTTTTGGTTCGCCTATTGTATAGAGCGCACAAACGCAAAAAATGTTTTAGTACAGAACCCTTTACTTCCGCACGGTTCGCGCTTCACCAGTTTTTGTTTTTTGCTTGCCGCGGCCCGAGTGACCCGTGTCGCAGTTTAGTGTTGGAATTTTTAATTCATTGCAGTGTTGGATTCTAGTTAAATAATGCAAGAGGAAATGTTTTAACCTGTAATTGGGAATGTAAAACGGTTGAAAAACATCTTGCCTTGTAAGCGTAGTGTTTTAATGCAGGCACAATTCATTTTTTTATTGTGGCTCGTCATAATGGCTTTCCTACGCCTGATGGAAAGTGAAAGAGAAGCCCAAGCCGCGGTGACAACTGGCAAGTTACCTGTCAGGTGCCACCGCCATGCCGGCCCAACCCTAAACCCCCCATGAGCTCCGGAAACCCTACTCACCGGCAGAAACACGTCCCAGAGGTCATTTGGCTGCGGTATTCTATAGGGGTGGTTTTTTTTTTTTTAATTCAAAATGAGTTTGCGCTTGACTGCGATTCGCCTGATGGTAAGCGATATCGTAGTCTACAAAGGAACGCGCTCACCCAGCAAAAACCGATTCACTCTCGCCTTGAACATCGGAAGATTATATCTCTCGGGGAACAAGGAGCCCGGCAAAGAGTTCCATAGTTTAGCAGTTCGCACTATGAAGGTAGAAGCGAAACGCGCTGTGCGCGTCCTAGGAACTTGCACCATGTAACGGTGCCTATTCGCCGTATCCCTGCTCGTCCGATGATAATAGGGGGCAGGAGGAATCAAATTTAAAGGGTCGACAATGCTCGTGTTATACCCCTGGTGTTATAATAATAATAATAAATCATTTATTCGCCAGAATATGGTGTTGCACGCATCCATAGGCTGCGGTAAACGCTTAACATCAGGCGGGCCGTAGACTTGTGGTAAAAGAAAAACCATACATTTCTTTAGCTAAAAACACGCGAAAACCCGCGGTCAAAGCCTAGCTCCCATTAATCGGACGAACCCATTAGCAGCTCTCTTAGTGCCAATACAAACGTTGGAGCATACATCTCCCGCGGGAACATGTCGGGAACAATACGAAACGAATGGGATAATTAGCGCTCCATCCCGGCACTGAGGGTAAGCAGATCAAAATAAACTACTCAGTTGATAGGTACTATTGCAAGTCGAAGATTACTCGTGACAATTATTTGAGAATCGACTAAAGAGTTCAAATAAAACTAGCGGTGCCAGCGGCGTCCCACGCGTGGATGTCAGGTTTCAAAAATAGCGGACTTCCATAAAATGATGCCCAAATTTTAAGTTAGACCTCTAGCAATACATTGGTGAAAACCGCATTCAATTCCATGCAGTAGTTTTTGCGTGATGCGCGTTCAAACATACAGATAAAAATTTCTCCCGTTTTCCCAACATTTATCTTTACTGCTCTGCTCTTATTGATTGTAGCGTGATGAAAAGTATACTACAAGAAGCCCAGGAGTATGAATAATAATTGTACCAAGTTATGTTAAAATCCGTTCAGTAGTTTTTGTCTCTATAAACAGACAGACAGACAAAATTTTACTGATTGCATTTTTGGCATCAGTATCGATCACTAATCATCCCCTGATAGTTATTTTGAAAATATATTTACTGTACAGAATGGACCTCTCTACAGATGTATTATAAGTGAAGATAGATAAATCATCACCTTTATCAGTCTGCAAAAGTCCATAGGGATACTGGACATATATATGTTGCAGTCAGAACCCTTAACCAGTCAAAAGTACTATTGACTAGCAAAATCAGTCAAAAGTACTTTTGACCATATGCTTTGGTCAATAATACTTTTAACTAAAATAACAGTTAAAAGTACTTTTGCCCAATGGAGCTGGTTAAAAGCACTTTTGACTAAGTTATTCAGTCAAAAGTGGTTTTGACTGGTTGTATCAGTCAAAACTCTTAAAATTGGTCGTCGATAAAAATAACGACAAACGCACATATAAACTTTAATATTACTCATACCTCTTCTCTTTTTCTCGAGACCAAAACTCTTAAGATCACTCTTTGTCTGGCGGTCAGCAAGTTTTCGTGCAGACAGGTGTTCGGACACGCAGGACTCTGAAGCAGATGTGCCATAGCTTCTGGAGCGACACCACATCCGCACCGATTGGCAAATGCGTCTAAAAAGTCTCACCTTGACAGACTGTCCTTACAGCGGCCAATGTAAGTGCGCAGCCTGTTCAGAGTCTTCTACATTAGCCAGGTCAAGGTGTACCCCAGCAAGCTCTTTGAGGGTACAGTGAATGTGGCTGCACCCACCACAGCGTTACGCCCGAATAAGTGGATCACGCCCCCGCACTCACCACTCGGGACACAAAGAAGAGGCTCAGAGGGCATACAATGCGTGGTATGCTCTCCAGCGACTCCCGGGCCATGGCGGGGGCGGCGTAGAGCGGGCGCGTCTACAGCTACGCTCTCCTTCTGCTAGATCACCATCTCACAGAATTCGAGCAATCGCTCGCCAGGTCTCCTAATACGCCGTTATCTGCCTCAAGAGTTGCGCCAGATCGAGGTCCTGGGCGACAGTGACAAGGACGGAGCCCTCACTGATCCAGGCGTCACCCAAGGAGCATTAGACGATGGCAACCGGGGCGTTTTAATGGGTATTCTCCGCTGACGTGGAGCGAGTCCCACATAACCTGCTGCTTTTCTGTAACCACTATATGATCTTCTCATCTCCATAAAACGACGATAGTGGAATTAGTGGAGCATCTCACTAAAAACTTTGTTTGGTCCTCTGTTATATCTGCCACTTTCTGAAGCAGTTTCCTTATGTTCACTGTATAATAAGCTGCGAATGGGGCAACAAAACTGATTCAACTAGATCCCACCTCTTACCAGGCCTGATGTGAAATCGTTTATTACTCATAATATAAAATGATTTCACATTTATTAATAAATCACTTTTTATTTACATCTAACGAGTTAGTAATTATTACTTTTGACTGATGCGTTTTTGCAGTTAAAAATACTATTACCAAGAGCGTCAGTTAAAAGTACTTTTGACCGCAAATTTGCAGTCAAAAGTAGTAATAACCAATATTTTTCAGTCAAAACCACTTTTGACCAACTTGTTCAGTTAAAAGTACTTTTGACTGATTTTGCTAGTCAATAGTACTTTTGACTGGATAAGAGTTTTGACTGCAACATATATACATATTGTAGACTTTGATATTACAATGACTGTGATATTAATTGTGTAGTACCAGTTTCCGAAACAAAGAAGTAGAGAAGGGAATTAGAAGGCATCACAATGCCTAAAAGTAATATTTTACTCGAATTTGTCTCATACAGTAACAAACGAAAATGTACGTGTTATCGTTTCTCATTCGAGTTCCTTTAGTAGTCGCTTTCGTATCCAAAGAAAGTATTAGGTATTCGTTCCGTTTGTCGCTTTGTGTCGGCAAACGGTGAGAATTTCCCTTTGTACTAACAAGGACAAATATCGTTTTAGGCCCCTCCAACAGTAAAAGAATATTTCGAGTAGACACAGGACTGTGCCACTCAGTTTATTGCTAAATGGCGTAGTAAATGTGTGCTTAAGTAGACCAATTTGTACAGTGTTCATGAAGAATGTAAGGGAGCAACCTAGCAACCTAACCTTTTTCGTTCCAAGCCACCCTCACCTGCCCGTGGTGCATCCTGCCGAATAACAAACGAGAATCTGGTAACCGACTGGTGGCGGTGTAACCATCACGGTTGAAGGCGTAGCTAAATACCACAGGCCAATGACGGGCAGCAGCGTCACCGGAGCGAGAAGCTTACGCCCTCCGTTACCCAACCCGCCTGCCCAGCGTGGCGATTATGGGTATATCCTCCAGACGTTTGTCCTAGGTGGCGAACAACTGGAGAGGCCTATGTCCAGCAGTGGACTGCAATAGGCTGATGATGATGATAATGGCGATGTGTGGCCCAGCGTGGCATGTCTTGGGTTATTTATTTATTTATCATTATTCCTATGCCATTATTTCAGTCCATTTTAATTTTTATATTTTGAATGAAAATTTTAAATTTATTTTGTAATATTTAAAACCCAAATAGATTGTATTACTGATACCGAATCGTCTGCGGGAACAGTACCATTAAAAAGTGATTGTGCATGTATTTAATAACATTTTACTCATCCAACCAACAAAAACTGTTCAATAGCTAGTACCGTCAGCAAAACAAAGCTGAATCCCCAGCGTACACTACAAACGTGACGCAAGTAGGGGGGACGGTCGGCAAAAAACGACCGGCGGCAATAAATCTGCCCGACTTACAACACTTTTGCGCTTATTTCGCTGTCGGTACTGAGTTATTGAGATGTCCACCGCACTAGTTGTTTTTCATTATACAGCGCTTTAATGGCGCTAAAATTTTCGTCTTTGCTTTTATTTTTTTTTATTTATTTATTTAATCTTTATTGCACAGTTAAAAAAAAATGTACAAAAGGCGGACTTAATGCCACATAGGCATTCTCTACCAGT
The DNA here is from genome assembly GCA_031163375.1 of Conogethes punctiferalis. Taxonomy (NCBI): domain Eukaryota; kingdom Metazoa; phylum Arthropoda; class Insecta; order Lepidoptera; family Crambidae; genus Conogethes; species Conogethes punctiferalis. The sequence continues at coordinate 8,437,681 of CM062100.1, read as the reverse complement.
CAACCATTGGGCTAAGCAGAAAGTAATAAATAAGGTAGTGTGCCAAAAATGTTTGAAAAACAAAGTCTAATAATAATATATAATAAAAATAAATAAATAAAATACAAACCTATATAACCTAATATACATATTTACACAGAAATATACATAATATGATATTACATACAATATGTAGGTATAGAATAAACTAATGAATATTTCAATACATACATACATAATAACATTACATAATAGGTACACATACTTTTAATTTAATAATATACATATATGATAAATATGACGAAGACTAAAGTAAAGAAACAATTTTACTGATGTTGGAGTCGAAAATACTTTTGGAGCCTCAACTTAAATGATGCCCTACTTGGAGCACTACGGATGCTTTCGGGTAGTCCGTTCCAGAGCCTGACTGCTTGCACGCAAAAGGAGTTGGAGACGAAGCTCGAGTGGTGTGAAGGCACGGCTAGGAGAGAGTTGCTTGAAGAGCGAAGCTGCCGAGTGTGTGTCGAGCTCAGAAACTGAAACATAGATTTAAGATAAGTGGGAAAGTGTGGATTATGAAGAATAGAGTAAAGCGTACAGAGAATATGAATTTGACGACGTAAAGAAATAGGCAACCAGTGAAGCTGTACACGGTAAGAAGAGATATGATCAAATTTTCGAAGGCCAAATATGAAACGTATACAGTTATTCTGGATACGGTCCAACTTGTTGACAAAACTTTGATTGAGGTCAGGAAAACACACATCGGCATAGTCAATTATAGGAAGTATCAAGGATTGAATGAGAGTAACTTTGGTATTAATAGGCAAGAAATGTTTAAAGCGATAGAGAGAGCACAACGCAGCGGTGACCTTTCGGCTGACCTCGTCAATATGCTTATTCCAGCTAAGAGTGGAATCGATGTGTAGGCCAAGATCCTTCACAGTAGCGCAATACGGAATAGTAGCACCACGGTACAGGATTGGCAAAACAGTCGCAGTGTCCAAATTTCGAAGTTGATGTGCACTACCCACGATAATTGCCTGACATTTGTTAGGGTTCACAGCTACTCCATACCGATCCGACCAGTCAGCAATGAGGCGGAGATCATTATTGATACTCTCAATGGTCGTGTTGATACAACTTACCGTACACTGCTGGTACAGTTGCAGATCGTCTGCGTACAGATGGTGAGAAGAGGCAAGGCATGCAGTAATTGAGTTTATAAAAAAAGAAAATAGAAGAGGAGATAGTATGCCCCCTTGAGGGACACCAGTGGAAAGATTACACCAACGTGAAAGCGACTGATCGACCTTGACAGCCTGCTGTCGGCCACCGAGATACGACGAAAACCAGTCGATGGTTGTGGAAGATGCGTTTTATGTAACTGATACGAAGTTTTATGAATCTTATTATGTCCGTGGTTTCCGGATTTAGAAAAGAAGCAAGAAGCAAGTGTAGAAGACGATTAAGGGAATATCAGAGAGGTAGGGCGTGGCTAATCTTTGCTCGAATTGAGCCGCTCGTGCGGGGAAGGACCTCCACCCTATAGAATACCGCAGCCAAATGACCTCCGTTCGTGTTTCTGTCAGTGAGTAGGATTCCGGAGCTCGTGGGGGGTTAGGGTTTGGGTCGGCATGGCGGTGGCAACTGACAGGTAACTAACCAGTTGCGTGTCAGAGTGACTTGGGCTCATTTTTCGCTTTCCAACAGTTGTAGGGCATTATGTCGAGACACTATAAAAAAAATCAGGAAACGGGCAGCAGCTTTAAACTTCATCATCATCATCAGCCTGAAAACGTCCACTGCTGGACTTAGGCCTTCCCCAATGACAATTGTCATTAAGAGCCATTACGCACTGTCGACTAGTCGCTGGCGACTCAGCCTCTCGGCGACCAAAACACTACGCGGCGACTGACGACTAAGTGCGCAAGGCCCTGTTTAAACTCTAGTAAGTCACAGTCGCCGGCGACTGAGTCGCCAGCGGCTAGTCGACAGTGCGTAATGGCTCTTAATGACAATTATCAGAGGTGTTCCAACTGATGATGATGATGAAGTTAAAAGCTGCTGCCCGTTTCCTGATTTTTTTTGCCTCAGTCACCACGCTTGGCAGGCGGGTTGGTGATCGCAGGATTCGATTCCCACTCAGCAGGGACAAGCATTCTTGTGATGATCATATTTGTGTTTGTTCCGTGTTTGGGTGTTCGTATTTTTATTGAAGTATGTAAGTACCCAAAACACAAGTGCTCAAGCTACTTACTTTGGGATATATCATATCTGCCTAGATAGATCAGGAATCTAAGGCCCTGATGTAGCCGTCAAAGCATTTCTGATGTGCAAAAATAAAAAAAAAATGAGTTTGTTATTGCTTTACATACATACATACATACATACATAACGTCACGCCTTTCTCCCAGAGGGGTAGGCAGAGACCACGTCCTTCCATTGCATTATTGCTTTTGCTTTGAATAACGCTACCCAACCCGCTACAAATGTCGTCACAACGGAAAAAAAACACCTCCCTCTTTCGGAAAGTCGTATAAAAATCAAGCCAAAGTGGTACGGAACCGCGGTTTTGATTTACGCGCGAGTGCAGCGGGTGTCCGCCAAATTGTTATTGCCTTTTGCGGAATTAGTGGGAGGCTACTCGTGGCTTCACTCTTCGCTAAAGCGGGCTACAGTCCTGTGGAGAAGCGTTAACTGGGGTATTTATTTTGTATAGTTGAATATAAACTGGAAATTCTTGACTTGCCTGGACTGTACCCTTCATCATCATCATCAACATATTGCAGTCCATTGCTGGACATAGGCCTCTCCAATTGTTCGCCACTTAGGGCAAACTTCTGGAGGATATACCCATAATCACCACACTAGGCGGATTGGCGATCGCAGGGCGTAGCTTCTCGCTCCGGTGACGCTGCTGCCCGTCATCGGCCTGTGGTATTTAGCTACGCCTTCTATCGTGATGGTTGTACCGCGACCAGTCGGTTTGCCAGAGCCTCGTTTATTGTTCGGCAGGATGCACCACGGGCAGGTGAGTATGGCTTGGAGCGAAAAGGTGATATGTTGCTCCCTTACATCCCCATCGTTTTGTATGTTACGTTGCGTCAATCCGAATATAAACTGGAAATTCTTGCACTTGCCTGGACTGTAAGGGATGTAAGGGAGCGGCCTATCATCTTTTTCCCTCCAAGCCAGCCTCACTTGCCCGTGCATCCCGCCGAATAATAATCGAGGCTCTGGCAACCGATGGCAATACTGTCGCGTTATAAGCATCACGATGGAAGGCGTAGCTAAATGCCGATGACGGGCAGCAGCGTCACCGGAGCTAGCAGACACGCTCTGCGATCGCCAACCCTCCTGTCCAGTGAGGCGATTATAGATAAAGCCTCCAAATGTTTGTCCAAAGTAGCGAACAATTGGAGAAATTTATATCCAGCAGTGAATGAATAGAAATTGGAAACCAGTCCACTAGACCTATTGGAGTTCGAGGGTTCTGCCCATTTGCGTGGAATCCGCTGGCGATCTTTGAGCACAGTTTTCCTAGGATCCCTGGCTAATGACGTAGAAAATTTCTTGCTTTTAGAGACTTAACATGTACGTATTATATTCATGTATGTTTGTAAAAATAAGCTTTCTTACATAAAGCTCCTGATATACAATGAGGTATTAACATTCGGAAGAACAAAGCTCGCCTTATCATCAACCGACTGTAAAATTAAGTTAAAAGCCACTTATCCTTGCGATTCCGCAAAGCTAACACTCAATTTAACAGGGCATAATGTAAATCTGCGAATCCAGTTGATAAGCTGAATTAAAAGATTTTTGTTTGAATCTCTAGTAATTCTTTGAGGTATTTTTATTTCTAAGGAATGTCAGGAAACGGGCAGCAGCGTTTACAAAGCACGTGTCATTTGTCATTTGTAGGCTTGTTTTGATTAAACAGCGACTGATCCCGGAATGTACAGTTCTCGCCACGCAGGCGGGTAAACCCTTCCACCGGCTGAGAAGCCAGTCGACTCTAATAAAACACACGGGAAGAAATATATTTTTTAAAATTACCTAAGACATGCCACGCTCGGCCACAAATCGCCATCTAGCCCCAAACTGGCTCGGTGGCTCAATTGTTAGTGACCTCCTGACCCTGTCTTCTGAACCAAGGGTCGCGGGTTCGATTTCCATCCGGGACAAACATTCGTGTGATGAACACTTGTGTTTGTTTCGTGTCTGGGTGTTTATATTTGTATTTAAGTATTTATTTGTGGTACCTTCGTCGTTCTGATACCCATAACACAAGTGCTTAAGCTTCTTACTTTGGGACTGGAGCAATGTATGTGATGTTGTCTGATATTTATTTATAAAAAAAAAACTTAGTGCACGAGCAAGTCGGCCATTGACACTTCTGTCAAGATCATAACTGGAAGACCATATGGCGGTGTGGCGATCATGTGGAAGAAGTCTTTGTTTCCGACAGTTTCTGTAGTGAATTGTGAAAGTGAGCGTTTAGTGGCAATTAAAATAGTGTATGACAACCGTCCTATGCTAATATTTTCGATCTACATGCCTTATGACAATGGTAAAAGTGAAAATTTAGTCTGTTTTACGCAATGTTTAAGTGAGATTATAGCTATTATTGAGAGTAATGAGACGGAGTCTGTGGTTATGTTGGGTGACTATAACGCACACCCAGGCTCTCTGTTCTTCAGTGAATTGTTATCTATATGTAGTGATCAGATTTGGAATTGTATTGACCATGAGCTTCTTCCTCACAATACACATACATTTGTATGTCAGGCAAGTGGCTCGCAGCGTTGGTTAGACCACTGTGTGGTGACGAGCGCAGCGAGGCATCTGATCGGTAGTGCCTCAGTTTCATATGGAGTTTACCAGTCTGATCATTACCCTATATTGTTTCAATGTAACTTAGATAAGCTGAACAAAAAGGTACCTACTGTAAACTGTCCTAGCAATAAAGTAAGATGGAATGAAAGAAATGCTGATCAGATTGGTACCTACGCTATGTTATGTAACAGTAGATTTAAATTAATTGATTTGCCTTCAGAATGTGTAGAATGTTGTCAGAAAGGATTGTGTAGTGACCCGGATCATTTCTTACTATTGGAAAAAATGTATGAGGAAATAGTGTTAATTCTCAGGGAGAGTGCACAATGTACATATATAGGCGGTCAGGAGGTCAGGAGTCGTAGGTATGTGACGGGCTGGAACAAACATGTGAGTACAGCTCACAGGGAGGCTCGATTGTGTTATCAAAGGTGGTTATCCTACGGTGCACCTACAGTGGGTGATTTATATGAGGAGATGAGGGAATCTCGAAGGGTATTTAAAGCCAAATTAAGATTTGCTCAAAAAAATCAAGAACAAATTAAACTAGATATCCTGGCAAGTTGCCATACAAAGAAGGAATTTGGTAGATTTTGGAAAGCCACAAATAAATTGAAGGGCAAATCGAGCCTCCCTGCGAGTGTGGCAGGATTGACTAGACCAGTGGAAATTGCCAACCTATTTAGGGATCATTTCACGGTGAGGTCACCATTAGGTAGCGTTGCGCCTAAGGTGATCGATGCGGGGCGTTCTGAGAGATCTAATGAACTCACTGTCATTAAGACAAACCAAGTCTCCTCTATTATTAGAGCAATGTCGAAAGGCAGATCTCCCGGGCATGACGACCTAAGCATTGAGCACCTGAAGCATGCAGGGCCGCACGCGTCCAGGGTGTTGGCACTCTTTTTCAACCTATGTCTCAGTCATAGCTACTTGCCGCCTGACCTCATGCGAACAGTGGTAGTGCCAATTGTGAAGGATAGGACGGGGGATGCCTCTGATGTGTCTAATTACAGGCCTATCTCTTTGGCTACAGTAATTGCTAAGGTGCTGGACAGTCTGCTTGATAAACAGTTGGCTGATCATATTGAACTACATGACGCTCAGTTTGGTTTTAGACCCAAACTGTCTACGGAAAGCGCCATACTGTGCCTCAAGCAGACTGTACAGTATTACACATCGAGGAAAACACCCATATTTGCCTGTTTCCTTGACCTGTCCAAGGCTTTTGACCTAGTTTCCTATGAGGTCCTGTGGAGTAAGCTGTTGAAAGAGACTACAGTGCCCCCTGAAGTCATATCTTTGTTGCGACACTGGTACCAAAATCAGAAGAATAGTGTAAGATGGGCGGGTGCTCAATCAGAGGTGTATGGGATGGACTGCGGGGTGAGGCAGGGGGGGTTAAGCTCGCCACGTTTGTTCAACCTGTACATAAATGGTCTTATCGGTGAGCTCAGCGGTGCCAAAGTAGGATGTCATATTGACGGTGTTCCGATGAATAACATGAGCTATGCTGACGACATGGTCCTGCTGAGCCCATCGATAAGTGGTCTTAGAAAGTTGGTAACTATCTGTGACGCATATGCGGTGGCCCACGGTCTCAAGTACAACGTAAAGAAGAGTGAGCTCATGATGTTCAAGGCTAAATCTGTCAATTATTGTGACATTCCTGGAGTTTCACTTTGTGGCAGTCCGCTGAGATGGGTGACAAAATTTAAGTACTTGGGTCATTGGGTCACTGATGATCTTGGAGACAACATGGATTTGGAGAGGGAGCGCAGGTCGCTGGCGGTGAGGTGTAACATGCTGGCCCGAAGGTTTGCACGATGTACGAAAGCAGTAAAGATAACTCTTTTTAAAGCCTACTGCCAATCTTTCTACACGTGTAGCCTTTGGACCAGCTATACACTTCGGGCATACAGTGACCTGCGTGTCCAATACAACAACGCGTTCAGGAGGCTGCTGGGGCTGTCGTGGCGCTGTAGCGCTTCAGGTATGTTTGCGGAGGCGCACACGGATGACTTTTACGCCATATTGCGAAAAAGGACCGCCTCCATGCTCACTAGGCTCCGCTCCAGCTCCAATAGTCTCTTGAACGTGTTCAAGGACCGGTGGGACTCCCCGCTGCTGCGTCACTGGGCGAAGCTCCACACGGGACTTTAATTATATTTAAATTTAAGTTTCTGTCATTACTAACCATTATTATTTTTATAAGATAAATGTATACTAACACTATGGAACTTGATTCTGCAATAAATTTATTATTATTATTAATCTAGTTGACAACGGTTAAACTTCTTAGATACTTCTTTTTGTAAATAAATACATATTATACATACTAAACACACAGACCAATACAAACAGACATGTTCATGAACACAAAACAATATAATAGGATGGTTATTTGTATTATTTTCCGCCATCGATTAAAAAATAGAAATTTCATAAATGACGTTTGCTTCGAAAAAAGAAAAAATCCAAAAAAGACAACTTACCACTTGTGTTAGCGATTGTACGTGTTTAATTGAAAAAGGATTAAAAACATATCCTATCAATTCTCGAACGCCACATCCCTTTAAAGATTAAACCTCTCCCCATTAGCTTTTTTTCGATGGAAATTGTGATACACAGGGGGTAGTAGGTTCATGATTTATTTTCCCTGTCGGGTTACGGATTATAATAATTAGGAATTGTCCTATTTTAGGCCATAGTCAACCGCTTATCATCTGCGGCTGGCCAGGGCAGGCAGGGATGTGGCCGTATGCTTCGGCGCTACCCGTGTCCCTGCAACTTGCTGCCCACTGGCGACACAGGGGGGTTTAGTGGGTATGCCCTCCCATTTTGGGAGGTGTGAGTCCCACACACCAAGCGTGCCTAATGCATTCCCCTCTAGAAAAAAAAAGACCATAGTCTACAAACGAATATAAAATCAAACCCGAACAACTAAACTATGGAATGCTTTGTCGCCACCGGTATATCCGGACCGATACGACCCCCAAATCTTCAAGAAAAGACTCTACCTCTTTCTTAAAGGCCGGCAGCGCAGCTGTAACTCCTGATGTTGCAGATGTACATGGGCGGCGGTTATCACTTACCATCAGATAAAACGCTTGCTCGTCTGCCCCCTATTTCATAAAAAAAAACCAGGCAAACGGAGCTACTTTTTAACCGACATCAAAAAAAGGAGGTTCTCAATTCGACTTGTTTTGTATGTATGTTACCAGATATCTCCCGAGAGTTGTGAACCGATTTGGATATAGTAGAGAATCCCGCCTAGAGGATTCGATCCCGATCGATTTTCCAATCCCGGGATTTCGGTATTTTCTACAGTTCATCCCGGGATCCCGGGACAGTCCCGGGATTATATTGGTAATAGAAAGTGGTAACAAAAAGACAGTAAAGCGGGATTCCCGCCATACAACGACCTCCAAAGAAACGTTTATTGGTTAAAACTTATTTTATATGTTATTAAATATGTCAATAAATTTAAAGCATAATATTAAGGTAAAAAAGTCACGACTTTCTTACCTTAATCCTAAATGTGGTCATATTTTAAATAAATAATTGACAATGCAAGACATGCCACGCTGGGCCACACAGCGCCATCTAGCCCCAAACTAAGCCGAATCTTGCACTATGGGTACTAGACAACTGATAAACTTACTAAGGCACCTACACGATGCGCGTTTTAACGCTAGCGACTGTAGTTTTTTTTTTATAGTGGCTCGACATAATGGCTTCCCTACGCCTGATGGAAAGCGAAAGAGAAGCCCAAGTCACTGTGACAACGGGCAAGTAACTGGTCAGTTACCTGTCAGTTGCCACCGCCATGCCGGCCCAACCCAAACCCCCCATGAGCTCCGGAAACCCTACTCACCGGCAGAAACACGACCCAGAGGTCATTTGGCTGTGGTATTCTATAGGGTGGAGGTCCTTCCCCGGACGGGCGGCTCAATTCGAGCGAAGATTCGCTATGCTCTACCTCTCAGTAAATTTGCTATAGAACACATGGTAATGGTACAGACGACTGAGGGAATGTCAGGAACCGGCAGCAGCGTTTACCTGGGTACAAATAAAACATACTGCGGTCACCAACCCACCTGCCATTTCTTTTTCAACACAACCGTATCGAAACGGTAACCAAATATTCCCATTTTTACGAACAACAACACGGAACGTCGGCTTTCATTTACGTCTGTGTTCCAATAGGTTGTACCTACCGGAACGCGCGTTCCGATACGCCGTGTCAGGGGAAATCGTTCCCACTTGTTTCGGAACCAATCTGTCCCGGGAACTATATTGGAACATGTGTGCTTCATAAATTATTATTAGGGGGTATCCTTTTAATCTTGGGAAAGCTGTTGGTTTGTTGTGGGGGGGCTTGAAAGATCCGAGCTGCTAGTTTCGTTGGTTATATTAATGATCAGGTAAATTAGTCATCATACCTATTATTCTGTGTATTTATAGTAATTATTTATATTAATATATACTATACATTTGTTATTATTTATATATATATATTTTTTTTTTATAGTGGCTCGACATAATGGCTTCCCTACGCCTGATGGAAAGCGCTTTCGCTGTGATAACTGGTCAGTGGTCAGTTACCTGTCAGTTGCCACCGCCATGGCGGCTCAATCCTAACCCCCCACGAGCCCCGAAATCTCACCAGCAGAAACACGACCCAGAGGTCATTTGGCTGCAGTATTCTGTAGGGTGGAGGTCCTTCGCCGGACGGGCGGCTCAATTTCTCTCTTAAAGTAAGTTTGGTTAACAATAAATAAATATTTATTTTTCAACCATCATGTAACCAAAGGTGGTCTGGAAGAGATCGTTTATAGCGATAAGGCCGCCTAAAGTGTGCAACATCATCATCATCATCAGCCTGTTGCAGTCCACTGCTGGACATAGGCCTCTCCAGTTGTTCGCCACTTATGGCAAACATCTGGAAGGCATACCCATAATCGCCACGCTGGGCAGACGGGTTGGCTATCGCAGGGCGTAGCTTCTCGCTCCGGTGACGCTGCTGCCCGTCATCGGTCTGTGGTATTTAGCTACGCCTTCAATTGTGATGGTTATACCGCCACCAGTCGGTTGCCAAGGCCTCGTTTGTTATTCGGCAGGATGCACCACGGGCAGGTGAGGTTGGCTTGGAGCGAAAAGATGATGGGTCGCTCGCTTACATGCCAGACAGAATACATAACCTTATTAACCCTTATAATAAACACTGTTTAATTTCACGATGATTTCCGCTTTCTCAGTAAACTTATAATTTTCCCTCGTGGCGAAATTGTATTACATTCAAGTCTTGTAGCGACAATGTCGCGATTATACATCATTGTCTATCCCCACAGCCTTGGGAGGCTAATTCGTTCGCTTTCAAGCGTGAAATTTGCAGGAAGTAGCTTGAAAGTATATGATATGGTACAAATTGCTCGCAGAATCGATTAAACACAGAAGGGTTGTGCGTTGACGGAATAATAGGTATGATAACTGAATTTCGTTCGTTTCGGAGGAGCTCGGGGCGCCGCGGTCGCTTAACAATGATCGCAACGTTGTGCAACCATTGGCGCGGTCAATCCGATGATGGGTGACCAAAATTTGACAACGATTTCCTCCGTGCTTCGGAAGGCACGTTAAACTCTTGGTCCTGGGTGCTATCTTTACCAACTCAGATAGCAGTCGTTACATCGTATCAGAGATGATGATAACTCTCAAAAAGGCTAGGATGATGATGATGATGAACTGATTTTCGTTTTGGGATATTGGTTCATCACTCAATCATAGAAACATTGATGAAACAATTACTCCGCTTGTATAAAAATAACCGGAGAGATCACAATTTCAAAATCACAAATATGAACTCGCCCAAAAACGCTTGTTCTAAATAATGTTCCTACCTTAAACAGTACTTAAATGTTTTTTGGTTAATTTCACACTTTTGAAATTGAACTTTGCAAAATGGGATGCGCCCATTTTGCAAATCCACGCACAGTACAAACATTTGTGTGCATGAACGTCTGTTCTGGTCTGTTGGTATTGGGTAATATACATGTATTTATTTACAAAAATAATACCTAAGTTAACTTGTCGAGATATATATTATAAGGGATGTAAGGGAGCGGCCTATCATCTTTTCGCTCCAAGCCAACCTCACCTGCCCGTGGTGCATCCTGCCGAATAACAAACGAGGCGCTGGCAACCGACTGGTGGCGGTATAACCATCACAATTGAAGGCGTAGCTAAATACTAAAGACCGGTGACGGGCAGCAGCGTCACCGGAGCAAGAAGCTACGCCCTGCGATCGCCAACCCGCCTGACCAGCGTGGCGATTATGGGTATATCCTCCAGATGTTTGCTCTAAGTGGCGAACAACTGGAGAGGCCAATGTCCAGCAGTGGACTATAATAGGCTGATGATGATGATGATGATGAAGTTAGTTTATCAGTTCTCCAGTACCCCATAGTACAAGCTGTGGTTTAGTTTGGAACTAGATGGCGTTGTGTATGAAATATCTCTTGCATGTCATACACGTTTATATTTCCATTCTTCACTTCATTTAACATGTCCCATCTGTACCAGATCACATTATACCATTAGGCCCACCATTGTTGCGGGTTAACGAACCATTGTTTCATTATTTGGATAATTAGTGATGCAGTTATGACAATTATGATTGGATGCCCGTTTGAAACGGATTTGATCATTGTAATACGATGTTTCGCTGAAATATGTTGCGTTTTGGTTAACCATTTTATGGTCGAATGGAGATTTGAATAATGGAATGTTTAATTTTATATCCTATTTACAAATGTCGGGTCAAAAAACTACGCCCTACGATCACCAACCCGCCTGCCCAGCGTGGCGATTGTGGGTATATATCTCCATCCTCCAGATGTTTGCCCTAAGTGGCGAACAACTGGAGAGGCCTATGTCCAGTAGTGTACTGCAATAGGCTGATGATGACGATAATGAAAACAGAGAAAGAAGGTAGAAATTAGACAGGAGATGAGATTTAAGCCTAAACTTAAACACTGAATGGGATTGAGAACGTCTGATGGAAAGGGGAAGGGAATTCCACAAGCTATGTTAAAATTAAGTCAACATTTTATAGTAAACTAGCTGTGCTCGCGACTTCGTCCGCGTGGAATAGTTATTTTTTCCGCGTTTTTTTTTTAACATTTTCCATTATTTCATCGCTCCTAATAGTTGCAGCGTGATGTTATATAACCTAAAGCCTTCCTCGATAAATGGTCTATTCAACACAAAAATAAATTTTCAATCCGGCCCAGTAGTTCCTGAGATTAGCGCGTTCAAACAAACTCTTTAGCTTTATAATATTATTTAAGATTGACACAAATGTGTCACAAATATTGGACCATCGAGACACGATCATATTTTGGACAGCTGAACCATAGAATACTAGTAGTTAAGGCCCTTGTAGACTGTACTTGAGTTTCGCCCCTGCCGGTCGTTAGGGCAGCACGGCCAGTGTATAAATCACTTTATATGGACATAAGCGTTTAATGCACCCTCAATTAGGGGGCTTCTTTAGGTAAGGGCGGGGGCGCAGTGATAATCAGGAAAATGAAAACAAGTCACTTTGTTTCGAGTTCAGTCAGTCAGGTGATAATTGAAAAGTGATTGATTTGGTTACTTCTTTTAATTTTTTTTTTTAATATCAGACAACATCACATACATTGCTCCGATCCCAAAGTAAGTAGCTTAAGCACTTGTGTTATGGGTATCAGAACAACGAAGGTACCACAAATAAATACTTAAATACAAATATTAACACCCAGACACGGAACAAACACAAGTGTTCATCACACGAATGTTTGTCCCGGGTGGGAATCGAACCCACGGCTCTCGGATCAGAAGGCAGGGGTCACTACCAATTGAGCCACCGAGCCTATTACTTGGTCCTTGTCAGGAGTGACTTGGGCTTCTCTTTCGCTTTTCATGAGACAAGAAAAAGGAATTAGTCAATCTCGTTAAAGACGTTCTCTTGGCAATTTATAAAAAACAGGTGACAGACTATTAAAAGGCTGCCGCGCGGAAGGTTAAAAGGTTCGCTTCCCTATCAGGTCAATTTAAAAATGAACTTCATACATCTCAGTAGCACCTACTTCAATATAGGCGGTCTTATTGCTGATAGCGATATCTTCCAGACCTTGGGTAGAGAGAGTACTACTATAAAATACTATAAAATTGTATATACCTATTTATTTATTAAAATATTGATTGAACCCCCCGCTCCCCGCCCCCACTAAGCCCCACCCCGAGTATTAGCGCCAGTGAGGCACAATTTGCGCCCTAGTGACGATCCCTTGTCGTTTGGGTCTCCTCCCCATATCGCCTCATACACGACGCACCTAACTCTCACCCATACAGTTTGATAGTGTTGTTTACTTAACGGTCATCGGATATCGATATCGATTTCGAATCCGACATAGAACCGAGGTCATCGACAAAGCCCACCGGATTAGCTAGCTGAAGGGGGCTAAACTGGCCACATTAGCCACAAAACTTCTCTTTCGTCTTCTATCGGTTACATTTTGACCAGCCAAATGACCTCCGGGTCGTGTTTCTGCCGGTGATTAGGGTTTCCGGAGCTCGTGGGGTGTTTTGGGTTGGGCCGGCATGACGGTGGCAACTGACAGGTAACTGAGCAGTTACTTGCCCGTTGTCACGTCGACTGGGGCTTCTCTTTCGCTTTCCATCAGGCGTCAGAAGCTGTTATGTCTAACTACTATTAAAAAAAACCAAAATTTTATAAATAGCATAGATTCTTTTATAAAAAATGTTTTGAGCAAAATAATTACATAAGGAACATTAATATTTCCGAAGCTCGTATTAATAAATTTGTTACTGAAGTAAATTATTATTTAAATTATAATAAAATAAATAAATAAAAATAAAAAAAACCCAGACATGCCACGCTGGGCACACAACGCCATCTAGCCCCAAACTAAGCCGAAGCTTGTACTATGGTGGGTTCGTCCTATTAGACAACTGATAAACTACTTAAATACGTTTTTTTTTAAATTAATACATATTATACATAGAAAACACCGAGACCAATACAAACAGACATGTTTATGAACACAAATGATTGCACTGTGCGGGAATCGAACCCTTGACTCTTGGCTCAGTAGGCAGAGGTCACTACCAAATGAGCCATCGAGCCAGTCATACTGTTAAGTACGACCATATGTGTAACTTTCAACAGTTTTCGACTGGCTCGGTGGCTCAATTGGTAGTGACCTCTGCTTCTGAGCCAAGGTCGTGGGTTCGATCCCCACACAGTACAAACATTTGTGTGCATGAACATGTCATGTATTGGTCTGGGTGTTTTCTATGTATAATATGTATTTATTTACAAAAAAAATGTATCTAAGAAAGTTTATCAGTGTCTAGTACCCATAGTACAAGCTTCGGCTTAGTTTGGGGCTAGATGGCGCTGTGTGGCCTACCATGGCATGTCTTGGGTTATTTATTTTTATTTATTTATTTTATTTATTTATTTTATTTTAAATCGATATCCGAAAATAAACCTCTACCGCACATCACTAGGTCGTTTCAACCTAACACTACATTTGAAGTTATATACTCTAAGTGGTGCACATAGGGCGCTATTCCCGTGGCAAGGAGGTGTTCGTGAGATATTGGGTCTACTCGGTGACAGTTGGGATCACCTGCAATTTCCATGGCTTGTCTTGATAGTATTAGGGTAAAGGATCCTATCGTGGAAGTTTGATGGCGTGATAGCGACTTAATATTTTAATACCTAGGGATATAATATTCAATCCGCAACATGCAATTCTATAGAAAGTCATTTTTATGGGATAGATAGATATTCTTCACTAGCTGCTTCCCGCGGCTATGCCCGCGTGAATATTCGTATAAAACATAGCCTATGTGTTAAGCCAACGTATAAGTTATATTACTGTAAAGTTTCACTAAAATCCATCATCATCATCAGCCCATCGCAGTCCACTGCTGGACTTCGGCCTCTCGAGTTGTTCGCCACCTAGGGCAAATATCTGGAGGATATACCCATAATCGCCACGCTGGGCAGGCGGGTTGGCGATCGCAGGGCGTAGCTTCTTGCTCCGGTGACGCTGCTGCCCGTCATCGGACTGTGGTATTTAGCAACTCCTTCTATCGTGATGGTTTTACCGCCACCAGCCGGTCGCCAGCGCCTCGGTTTGTTGGTCGGCAGGATGCACCACAGGCAGGTGAGGATGGCTTGGAGCAAAAGGTGATAGGTCGCTCCCTTACATTAAAATCCGTTTAGTAATTAATGCAGCTGAAAGAGGAACAAACTTCCATCCATCCAAACAAACTTTCGCATTTATGTTATTAGTAGGAAGTAGGATTGCACACCAAACAATTCGCTAATCGCTTTAAACAATCTCTTCCAGACTATCTCTGGTCAGAGGATAATTAAATAAGGGGTAAGGAGTTAAAAGCCTCACCGGATAGCTTACCAAGCCGAAAGAGAACCCCAAGTCGCTGTGACAACAGGCAAGTAATTAGTCAGTAACCTGTCAGTGCCACCGCCATGCTGGCCCAACCCTAACCCCCACGAGCTCCGGAAACCCTACTCACCGACAGAAACACGACCCGGAGGTCATTTGGCTGCGGTGTTCTATAAGATTGGAGGTCCTTCCCCGGACGGCGGCTCAATTCGAGCGTAGATTCGCTATGCCCTACCACTCTGACACACATATATATTATCTACATTATATATTATCTACTACAAGTTTGTTGAATGAAAATGCATTATTTTAGTTAAAACATAAAACTTACTAAAACTCTGTAGTGCTTTGATAAAGCAGTATTGCTTTTTAGAAATTAAAACTAAGTTATAAATTATCACAAAATCATATTCAGTTGCTTGTTGAACTTACAAAGTTTTTCATCGGAATAAACTAAGCGTGTTGCTATAAGTCTTAAGTAACTTACAAGATTTGACTTGAAAGTTTGTAAGAGAAAAGAAATGAAGTGAAATTGTTATTTCTGAAATAAATAAATAACCCAAGACATGCCACGCTGGCCACACAGCGCCACCTAGCCCAACGAAGCCGAAGCTTGTACTATGGGTACTAGACAACTGATAAACTTACTTAGATAATTTTTTTTTGTAAATAAATACATACTATACATAGAAAACACCCAGACCAATACAAACAGACATGTTCATGAACACAAATGTTTGTACTGTGCGGGAATCGAACCACGACCCTTGGCTCAGAGGGCAGAGGTCACTACCAAATGAGCCACCGAGCATGCATGAAAAGTAACTCGACTAGTCCATAATGCATTTGTTAGTGGTCTTTGAACCTCGGGTCGTGGGTTCGATCCCCACTTAGGACCAACATTCATGTAATGAACACTTGTGTGGCGAACCCACTTGTATTTATTTCAGTAATGTAAGAAGACTTCTTGTTATCTATGGTTGTTCTGTATTGTCTATTCTTTGGTGGTCTGATTGTCTGATTGTGTGCGTGCAAGCTCCACGGCCTTTTATTTACTTACTAGCTGTGCTCGCGACTTCGTCCGCGTGGAATAGTTATTTTTTCCCCGTTTTTTTTTTACATTTCCCATTATTTCTTCGCTCCTAATAGTTGCAACGTGATGTTAAATAGCCTAAAGCCTTCCTCGATAAATGGTTTATTCAACACAAAAAGAATTTTTCAATTCGGACCAGTAGTTCCTGAGATTAGCGCGTTCAAACAAACAAACAAACAAACAAACAAACAAACTCTTCAGCTTTATAATATTAGTTAAGATTCTAAATTAATTCCTAAGTTATAAAAATCATTGTATTTTTGCATCTCTCGGTTGTAATAACTTGTGTTTCTTCTATGTATAGGTTGATATTTATGTCTCCAAGCCAAGATGATATTTATGATATTTATGTCAGCAAGTAACTTAAGCTATTTAATTACTTAGGGATTATTTATATCCTTAGGGATACTTACGCTTGATGAAAAGCGTAGGAGAAGCCCAAGTCGCTAATACAACGGACAAGTAACCGGTCAGTTACCTGTTAGTTGCCACCGCCATGCCAAACTTTCATTGCACTTAAAATACACTGTTGTAGTTTGCAAAGCATCATATTTTTTCGTTACCGTGTGCAGAATTATTAATGTACCAACTGCATTTCATAGAAAAATAACGTCCTCTTTCTTTTTATTATTAGGGTTCTCTAGAGAGGTTATATTTTTAAAGTAGATAGGTACCAAATGGACTTATTGAGGTAAAAACTTAAATGTGACCACTTTAACTTGGAACTTGAAATATACCCTTCACAATAGAGTATCTAATAGCAAGTAAGGAAAATGTAAGTGAAAAAACATGTTTCTTCTAGAAATCGTATTTTTACATAATACTCGTATTATTGAAATTTATAGTGTGAGGCACTAAAAGTCATCATCATCATCATCATCCTAGCCTTTTTCCCCGATTGTCTCAGGGTCGGCTTCCCAAACTGAGAGATTTGGCGAGGGCTAAGCTTTTATACAGAGCGACTGCCATCAGACCTCCGCAACACTTAGAGTCAGCTATACCCATTCCCAGTTTAGGCGTCAGAGTTATCATCATCTCTGATATGATGTGACGACTGCTATCTGAGTTGGTAAAGATAGCACCCGGGACCAACAGCTTAACGTGCCTTCCGAAGCACGGAGGAAATCGGTGTAAAATTTTGGTCACCATCATCGGATTGACCGCGCCAATGGTTGCACAACGTTGCGATAATTGTTAAGCGAACAAGACCGCGGCGCCACCGAGCTCCTCAAGTGTGAGGCACTAGAAGTAAACACAATAATTTGCCCTAGTGTGCCTGTCGACCTAACATTTGGACCTCACGACCGCTCACCATCAGCTGGAGTGAGGTCATCCTGAACGCTTTTTTTATATAAAAAAAAGACACGCACCACAAGAAACGGGACAATGATTTGTATTCTGTTCCGACACTAAAAGAAAGAAAGGGATATAAGGGAGCGGCCAGTCATCTTTTCGCTCCAAGCCAACCTCACCTGCCCGTAGTGCATCCTGCCAAATAAACAAACAAGGCGCTGGCGACCGACTGGTGGCGGTATAAACCATCATAATTGAAGGAGTAGCTAAATACCACAGGCCGATGACGGGCAGCAGCGTCACCGGAGCGAGAGGCTACGCCCTGCGTCGCCAACTCACCTGCCTAGCCTGCACATCGTGGCGATTTTGGGTATATCTTCCAGATGTCTGCCCAAAGTGACGAACAACTGGAGAGGCCTATGTCCAGCAGTGGACTGCATTAGGCTGATGATGATGATGACTAAAAGGAACTATTACTACACTTCTACATTAAAAGAGAGTATCACATTATCAGAAACCAAAACCAAAGCATAAATTATTCACAAGAGGTTCGCTCGAAACGAAAATAACACTATTATTGAGGGATTTTCCCAATTTTTTTTTTCCAAAATCGTTTCATTTGCCATTCATGAGGTGGGTCACAAAGCTTTAACTGAATAAATGAATTTGATTGCGAAGGCAATAATACCTTTGATGAAGGCATGTTTTTAATAACGGAATATTTAAAAGTTGACTGTTTATGGTAATGCAGATAAATTACTTCGTATTGCCCCATATAAAGTACTTTCGATGATTTGAATTTAATCTTTATGAGTTTTCAAGCAATCTAAATTTAGATTTTGTCGTTTAAGTTGTCTGTCTGAAGGGATAAGCTCCCTTGGAGATTCTCCAGATAATAAGCAAGCTGAAACATCGGGGTGCAATCATCATCATCAGCCTATTGCAGTACCACTGCTGGACGTAGGCCTCTCGAGTTGCTCGCCACTCAGAGCAAACATCTGGAGGATATGCCCATAATCGCCGCGCTGGGCAGGCGGTTGGCGATCGCAGAACGTAGCTTCTCGCTCCGATGACGCTGCTGCCGTCATCGGCCTGTGGTATTTAGCTACGCCTTCAACAATTATGATGGTTGTACCGCCATCAGTCGGTTGCCAGCGCCTCGTTTGTTCAGCAGGTTGCACCACGGGCAGGTGAGGTTAGCTTGGAGCGAAAAGATGATAGGCCGCTCCCTTACATCCCTCGGGGTGTAAGGGAGCGACCTATGCTGAACAACAAACGAGGCGCTGGCAACCGACTGATGGCGGTATAACCATCACGATTGGAAGTGTAGCTAAAGACCACATACCGATGACGGATTGTAGCGTCACAGGGGCGAGGAGCTACGCCCTACGATCGCCAATTCACCAGCCTAGCGAGGATTCGATTTCGCAGAGAAACACCGAGCATAGCCCTTTCCATAGCTCGCTTAAAGTCCAGATTACTTCCAGGTTGGTTGATGATTTCCTGGTTGGGTGATGTTATATCTAGATGCCCCAAATACCTTTGAATTTAAAATTTAATTGTCTTAAGAAAGTCTGACTTACAAAAAAAACACTTCCAAGTACTTAGCGATCCATCTCAACCCCATTTGGAAAAAAATAAATTACTCTTAAAAAGCAGCACCCTTTTCCATGTAAAAAACAGCGTTTGCTTACAAAAATACGTCTAAATGTCTCGACAAAGAGTTATCTAACGAGGAAAATAATGGGCTGCCATTAATTAAAGAATTTTCGTTGGATTCCTTCAGACAGTGCCGGACCGTCGTAAATTGAATGGGAACTCTTCATTTATGGCTCTAATGGGAGACATCGGTGTGCGAGCAGTGATGTATGGGGCGTGGAGGTTCAGGCCGTCTCAAGTATGGGCCCTTGGGTATACAAGAAATGGGGGCCTTTTTTGATGAAAGCTATTTCCTACTATGATCTTTTTTTTGAGAATAATATTATATTGAGCTGTTTTGTTACAGGCTCGGTGGCTCATTTGGTAGTGACCTCTGCCCTCTGAGCCAAGGTCGTGGGTTCGATTCCCGCACAGTACAAACATTTGTATTCATGAAAATGTCTGTTTGTATTGGTCTGGGTTGTTTTCTATGTATATATGCATTTATTTACAAAAAAAATGTAAGTATCTAAGTAAGTTTATCAGTTGTCTAGTACCCATAGTACAAGCTTCGGCTTAGTTTGGGGCTAGGTGGCGTTGTGTGGCCCAGCGTGGCATGTCTTGGGTTATATATTTATTTATTTTTTATTTGGGGGAATGTAAGGGAGCGACCTATCATCTTTTCGTTTTAAGCGAACGAGGCTCTGGCGACTGACTGGTGGCGGTACATCCATCACGATCGAAGGCGTAGCTATATACTACTGGCCGACGACGTGCAGCAGCGTCATCGGAGCGAAAAGCTACGCCCTGCAATCGCCAACCCGTCTGCCCAGCGTGGCGATTATGGGTATATCCTCCAGGTGTTTGCCCAAAGTGGCGAACAACTGGAAGACTTATGTCCAGCAGTGGACTGCAATAGGCACCTTACTCCGGGTAAGGAGCTACGCCCTGCGATCGCCAACCCGCCTACCCAGTGTGGCGATTAAGGGTAAAGCTTCCAGATGTTTTTCCAAAATGACAAACATTTGGAGAGGCCTATGTCCAGCTGTGGACTGCGATAAGATAATGATGATGAACGAAATTTGTTAATTTACTTAGGTAGCCTCTTTTAATTTGGCTGCAAAGATCGAATGCATATATGTTCACTTTCCTGGTAACACTTTAACACACTTTTTCACAATTCCTGCTCGCAGGTTCACGTCACAAAATTAATTTACAGACGAGCGCTGCCTCTGTTCAATTAAGATACAGGTTCATAGTCCGAGAGCCCTTTGCCTGTTTTTTTAAGTTTATGAAAAGAGGAATTTATAACATTGTATATTTATGTTATAGTTTACATTATAGCTTTCTGTCCGGTTAACCGGTTCTATACCGACTTGGCATTATATTCGCTTACGGCATTAAGTGCTTATAATAAATGTATATTAATCTATCAGAATAATTGGTATATCCAACTTAATAGTCCTTTTTATAATACAGTAGAGTGTCGGTTATCCGAACATCGATTAACCGAACGCCCGGTTATCCGAACTACTACAGCGAAAACCATTAGTAATTACATGAAGTATTATAGATCTACACTTTTTCGCTTGATTCCTAGGTATTCGGCATTAAATAATTTGTATGTAAATATATGTACATTGTACGTCTAAATCAGAACTGTTCTATTATCCGAAAATACCGGTTATCCGAACACGGTGTCCACACACCACGGGGGACACACCATGTCCCCGATTAGTTCGGATAATGGACGCTCTACTGTATTAGTATTTTTTTTTATAGTAGCTCGACATAATGGCTTCTCTATGTGTGATGAAAAGCTAAAGAGAAGCCCAAGTCCCTGTGACAACAGGCAAGTAACCGATCTGCGAGTTGCCCACCGCCATGCCTGCCCATAAGATGCTTCTTCACGCCCCGTTTTAAAGGATCCCATAGCAAATTATTTATATTTTTATTCTCTAGTTATCTATTATTTTAAGTTAAAACTGGCTCCGCAGAATACCAGTGGTCGTGACGTAGGTATACCTCGTCGCGGCCTTATACTGAGCGGGGACCATTTTGGTACTTTAGTTTGAATAAGTTCCTAAATGTTGTACATTTTGTGTGTACCAAATAAAGATATTTTATTCTATCTATTCAAATATACTAAGAATAGTCAAATTTAGCTACGAGAACCCGGTCTACCCCGCCTATTCACACTATCCGCCCACCCGTCTCACTCAGGTTTTTAATAAAGCGTACACGCTAGTATAGTTTGTAGAGAATAACTAGAGGTATGTGGCCCAAAATATGGTCCCGGCGAATGCCGGCCCGACCTCTGAAAGGGCCTGCCTCCTGTCACGGAGGATATTAAAAAGGGTGCTAATGTTAGGGATGTAAGAAGGGAATGCGGGGGTGGATATCGCAAGTAGAGAGGTAGGGCATAGCAAATCTTCGTTCGAATTGAGCCGCCCGTCCTAGGAAGGAGCTCCACCCTTTAGAATACCAATTTTTTTAAAGGCCGGCAGCGACCCTAAACACGGTTAGAGCTGCGGGTGTCCATGGGCGGTGTCGACTGCTTACCATCAGGCAACACAATTGCTCGTCTGCCGCAGCTCGCATAAAAAAAAATAAAAAAATACCGCAGCTAAATGACCTTCGGGTCGTGTTTCTGCCGGTGTATAGGGTTTCCGGAACTCGTGGGTGGTTTGGGTTGGGCCGGCATGGCGGTGACAACTGAGAGGTAACTGACCAGTTACTTGCCCGTTGTTACAGTGACTTGGGCTTCTCTTTTGCTTTTCATCAGGCGTAGGGAAGCCATTTAGTTGTGCTACTATTAAAAATAATAAAAAAAGGGAGCGACCGATTATCTTTTCGCTACAAGCCACCCTCACTTGCCCAGAACAGATAAGGTTTTTAATACCTATCCATAGATAACCTACACGTATAGGTTTGATCAAAAAAAAAATTTTGAGTTTCAGTTCTATGTATGGGGAACCCCAAAAATTTTGGATTTTTTTCTGATTTTATTTTAAATCTTAATGTGGTTTACAGGATACATCTACGTACCAAATTTCAATAATGTAGTATTCTTATAGTTTCGGAATAAACTGGCTGTGACATACGGACGGACAGACAGACAGACATGACGAATCTGTCAGGGTCCCGTTTTTGCCGTTTTGGCTACGGAACCCCTTAAACTGTTATAAACTCAGCTCCTCCATTTTTCCCGCATCCCGGTTAAGCGTCTGTTAACCGGGTAATAAACCCGGAGCTCTCCGACCGCACTCGCTGAGACATTGTCTCCGCGGCTAATGACGTAACGAGCTCAAAATCGCCGGCCAAATGTTGCCGTGTACTTTGTACTACATACGAGTATTATGTCAGAAGCTAGCGTAATTACTTGGTAGGTATATGAGACATAAGTAGGGATGTAAGGGAGCGGCCTGTCATCTTTTCGCTCCAAGCCAACCTCACCTGCCCGAGGTGCATCCTGCTGAATAACAAACGAGGCGCTGGCAACCGACTGGTGGCGGTATAACCATCACGATTGAAGGCGTAGCTAAATACTACAGTCCGATGACGGGCAGCAGCGTCACCGGAGCGAGAAGCTACGCCTGCGATCGCCAACCCGCCTGCCCAGCGTGGCGATTATGGGTATATCCTCCAGATGTTTGCCCTAAGTGGCGAACAACTGGAGAGGCCTATGTCCAGCAGTGGACTGCAATAGGCTGATGATGATATGAAACCTTACATCTATCATCTGAGGTTTAATATATTTATTTATAACTAGTTTCGCCAGCCGCGTCGCACGCGTGGATGTCGGGTTCCAAAAATAACAGACTTGCATAAAATGGTGCCTAGATTTTAAGTTAGACCTCTATCAATACATTGGGGACAACCGCATTCAATTCCATGCAGTAGATTTCGCGTGATGCGCGTTCAAACATACAGATAAAAATTTCTCTCGTTTTCCAACACTTCCTATCACTGTTCTGGGCCTATTGATGGTAGCGTCATAAAAAGTATACTATACCCTGCTCACGAGTATAAAGAATAATCGTACCAAGTTTGGTTAAAATCCGTCGAGTAGTTTTTGTCCCTATAATGAACATACAGACAGATAGACCAACACAAAGACAAAATTTTACTAATTGCATTTTTGGCACCAGTATCAATCACCAATCACCTCCTGATATAATGCCTGGCATATACACAGCCTCACCTTTCGGATTTCCTCGTCTTTTCCGTTTTATTATCAGTCCTTCAGTAGATGATGAATAATTCACCGCGTGATCGGTCGTTGCGGACTGAACTCAGGACGCTTACAACACGCTTTAGAACCTACATTTAGGGGTGAAATGAGGTAGAAAGTTAAAGATTTCCTCTGACACAGTACAATACAGACACACAGTGGTCGCAGGTACGATTCCCGCTCAGTACAAATATTTCTGTGCATGCACAAGTCGGTTTGTATTGATCTGGGTCTTTGCTATGTATCATCAACATCTTCATCAGCCTTTATCAGTCCACTGTTGGACATAGGCCTCTCCCAATGTTCGCCACTTTGATCGATCCCGGGCTTCTCGCACTTGCCAGCCGTCCTGCGCAAATCGTCACTCCACCTGGCCGGCATGACGGTGGCAACTGACCAGTTTCTTGCCCGTTGTCACAGTGACTTGGGCTTCTCTTTCGCTTTCCAACAGGCGTAGGGAAGCCAATATGTCGATAAACATACAGATAAAAATTTCTCTCGTTTTCACCCAACACTTCCTATCACTGTTCTGGGCCTATTGATGGTAGCGTCATAAAAGTATACTATACCCTGCTCACGAGTATAAAGAATAATCGTACCAAGTTTGGTTAAAATCCGTCGAGTAGTTTTTGTCCCTATAATGAACATACAGACAGATAGACCAACACAAAGACAAAAATTTTACTAATTGCATTTTTGGCACCAGTATCAATCACTCAATCACCTCCTGATATAATGCCTGGCATATACACAGCCTCACCTTTC